>PVHY01014662.1:0-37937 GCA_004024945.1 Uropsilus gracilis | reverse complement strand
GCAGTTTTTGGAGCTGAAAGCAGAGAGCAGTTGGCTGGCTTTTGCATATCAATGGTAAAGGTGATCAGTGAAAATGCTAATGAAGAGTGTGTAGCCTGCTTTGTAGAGAGTAGCAGGCAAATGAGAGAGTATCCAGTTAAGGTTAAAGGTAATTGCAGTTAAGTACTGTTTGTAGCCTGCTTTGGAGAGAGAAGCAGGCAGATAGCTGTATCCAGTTAAGTAAAGACAGAAAGTCTCTTTTTACCCACTTTCAGAACCACAGCTCCCCTAGTCCCTGCTGGGGGCTAGGGCAGCAAGCTATGATTTGACACACTGTTTCTACAGCAAAGTGAATGACTATTTATACTAAGCAGGTAAATAATGACCGTGTAAAAACTTCATGTTACATGTGGGTTTTACCTCCAAATGAGCTGTGAGAAAACAAAACCCCAGTTTTCAGAACTTCGCAGATTTGGGAGTGGTGGATATAATTTGGATTTGGAACCAAGTCTTTCAGACTCTGATTTCAGTGTTCTTGGTATTTATTTAGCACTTAGTTTGTAGGTGAAGTGTCTGTGTGTGTTGTCTCCCTGTTTTTCTGTGAACTCGAGGAGGGGCAGAGAAGCTTTAGTTTTAACCCAGTATTTATTAGCTCAGTGTCTGAGACCAAATAGTCCAAGAATGCTTCCTGAAGTAATTGTCCTAATGCCAGTCATTTAGAGGATTAGGGGAGGGGTTCAAACCACAGTTTAGTTATTGAGGCTTGTATGTATTCTTTCTGGTTCTGTGCTGTTTAAGAAAATACCCCCTGAAGGATGAACATTTTTATAAATACAGATTATCCTTAAGAGAACTCAGTCTAAGCAAACTGAAGGGCTCTTTTCCTCACAAGGTGTGTATCAAATGTGTGTTAGAATTACACTTCTTAAAAGTCTAGATGACCAGAGTCAAGCACATACAGACAGATCTCAGTTTGCAAATGAAAGGTAGAACAGGGATTTAGAGGGAACACTCATGGTTTTAAACTCAGCTTTGGTCACTTACCAGCTAGAGAGACCTCAGAGTTCTCCTCTGTAAAATGGGGAGAGCACTAGCAGCCAGGGTTAGTGAATTGGCATACATAAGGCATTTCCTTAGAGTGTGTGATAAACTAGATGCTGAAGGAATGGCAGCAATTAGCAATGGCAGGAATATCCAAGGAAATTTCAAAGACAACTAGCTGACATTTTTTTGAGACCAGGTCTCGCTATTTTTGTTTTGTTTGTTTTTTTTTTGTTTTCCTCTTTCTTTTTTTATTTTTTTATTTTTTTTTATTTTTTAAATTTTTTTATAATCAAATAGTTTATATATATATACATTTCATATCTAGGTCTCGCTATTTTTGCCTGTGGAACCGCAGACTCACGTTGCCCATGGTACCATGGACTCAAGCAATCCCCAGCCTCAGCTTCCCAGGTAGCTGGGATTACAGGTGTGCACCACTACGCCCAGCTATTTTTTTGGGAGTAGGTCTCGCTATGTTGCCCCGAGCATGACTCGAACCGCGATCCCTAGCCCCAGTAGCTTCATAGGCCGAAGTGGCATCGATGTCACTCAGTGACCAACTGCACATGGGGGCAGTGGCAATCTTTTGATGGCTCCCAGGCTTCTGGCTTGGGCTTGTGGATGTTGACATGGGGAGGATGGAGGAATGGACTGATAGCTAATGAAAGCTTGGCACTTAGGGAATGAGGACACCAGGGCTGGCAAGAAGCAGATTTAAGCTGGGCATGGTGACGCATGCCTGTAAGCGATAGCTTATGGAGTCATGGCAAGGTCTGGGGATTGCGGTTCGAGTCCCACCCAGGGCAACACAGTGAGACCTAGTCCCAAAAAAGAGCTGGGCATGGTGGCGCACGCCTGTTATCCTAGCTACCTGGGAAGCTGAGGCTGGGGACTGCTTGAGTCTGTGGTACCTTTGGCAACGTGAGCCTGCGGTTCCATGGGCAAAAATTGTGAGACCTAATCTCAAAAAAATAAAAAAGAAGATTTATTATTACTGGCACTGGCTCAGCAGATTCACAGCCCAAGAATGTGTGCCCGTATTAAGAAGTGAAGGGTTTACATACCCTTTATATGTCTGGTGTTCTGGATGGGTTATCATGTATGGGTGGTGGTACGTGGCCTGACCTGATGGAAGACAGAATGAGGAAGACTGAAAGAGAACCTGGGCTGCATACCTGTAAACTGAGTCAGTAGTCATGGGTTGTTTATCTAGACCCTCCTAGGCTGCATCTCTTAGGTCACTTTGCTTTAGCATATTTCAGGTGATCTTGCTTCACCTGGTCATGATGCTTCAGTTTGGAGTGGGGAGGGATGTGTAGCCAAGAGCCTGCAGTCTGGTAGCAAGAGGAGGTGCACTGACAGATAGAGCATGGGGAGTCCGTGCAGTCTAGGATGGTAGACACACCTAGTCTGAGGGGATATGGCTGGACAATAAAATAATAAGTGATGTTGACAGCTTTCTAAACTCCAGGTACTGTGCTCTGTATTTTATATACAAGATGTTTAGTTCTTAAAACATCTTTTAGAGAGTATCCCAATTTACCCCAATTTACAGATGGGAAACTGAAGCTTATTTTTTAATTTGAGACTAGGTATCACTAGTCAATGTGAGCCTGGCTCACATTGCCCGGGGTACCACAGACTCAAGCAATCCCCAGTCTCAGCTTCCCAGGTAGCTGGGATTACAGGAGTGCGCCACCACACCAAACTATTTTTTGGAACTACGTCTCGCTATGTTGCTCCGACGGCACTTGAACCACTTGAACCAGGATCCCTAGCCCCAGCAGCTTCAGAGGCTGAAACTTACTGGCACAAGCCACAGTGCCTGGCTTGGGAAACTGAAGCTTAGAAGTAACTTGCCTAGGGTTTAAACTGTTATTAAGTGGCAAGACTTGGTATTAAGCTTGACTCCAAAGTTTAGACTGTTGAACTAGCATCCTTGACACTGTGGCACTCCTGTCCTGGGAGATAGAAGGTTTTCCCTGGGGTCCAATATTTGGGAGATGCTGCCCACTAAAGCCCCTAGAGAAGATTCAGTTTGCACGTCAGAATCATAAAGATTCCGAGAAATCCTCCAGCAAACATGCACATGGCTTTGTGGACATCAGCGCTGCCAGAATCAACCGAGTAGGGAAAGAACACTTTTTTTTTCCAGCATGTCTGTCCCCAAACAGCAGTTTGAGAAGTGCTGCACTGGTTCCTGGCTCTCGTCTTTTTTTTTTTTTTTTGAGACTAGGTCTCGCTATTTTTACCCGTGGAATGGCAGACTCTCGTTGCCCGGGGTACCACAGACTCAAGCAATCCCCAGCCTCAGCTTCCCAGGTAGCTGGGATGACAGGCGTGCGCCACCACGCCCAGCTATTTTTTTTGGAACTAGGTCTCACTACGGGCCCCAGGCGGGACTCGAACCGCGATCTCTAGTCCCGGCTGCTTCATAGGCTGAAGCTTACAAGCACGAGCCACCGTGCCCGGCTTGGCTCTCTTGTCTTTTGAAACTTAGCTGCCTTGTGCTGGCTGAAATTCACAGGGGTGGGAAGGAGAGTGGGGTGGGGGCAAGGTTGAGCAGATGGCGAGATGAAGCTGTGAACACAGGTGGATGAGGGAGGGGGGCAGGTCTGACCACGCTGCTTGCCTAGGGGGAGGTGTGTTGGTGCAGCTGCGGCTCCCTGGAGAGACCTGCCCCAGCCTGCCCCACGGAATGCTGGCAGTACCACAGACTCGGCTGTTCCTGCAGACAGTTCTAAGAGTGTCGTCAAGGATACCATTCTGCCGAGACAGGAAGGAAAACGAGTCTGAATTCCAGGAGTTGGACCTTTGGCGTAATGATAGCAATTTCTTCCCTGTTTTCTTTTAACTCACCAAAGGAACCAGTAGCTGTGTTACGGAGTGCAAATGAGGCACCCAAACACAGCCTGGCTAGCTCTCAAGTCACTTTCCCAAGACTGTTCAGGTCCTTCCCCTGCGAGTGTGACGGCGCCATACAACTCGGAGGGATGCCACTGTCTTCACTTGACAGATCCCAGACTGGATAAGGTCACAATGGCTCCTTTGAGGCTGAGGCTGTACACCTGTGATGCCATATGAACTACAAGGGAGACAAAAGCAGGCAGAAGAAAGAGCCTTTTGAGAGGGGGGAAAAAAGAGGCCAGTACTCTGGGGACTGCTCAGTTATATTTACTGTATAAGGCGGGTACTAGCCAGTTCTGCTAAGATCTCTTCCCTGCCTTCTGCATGTAATTAGCAGCCATTTGTACTTATCTTGTATCTTCCACTCAGTCACCTCCAACTGGTCAAAAACATTCTGAGCAGAAAGAATGGGCACAGGGACTTTCTCATCTGCTCCTCAAAGAGCCAGGAGTGCGTGTCCTGTCGTAGGGCACCAGGCAGAAGTAGTATCTTATGTGACTCTCCCCAGATTGTCTGTAATTCCCATGGTCACAAACAAGTCACATTTTGTGACTTAGTGAAATGCCTGACGTACCAGATACATTGTTTTGGGATTTGATTTAATAATTACTAAACAGGGCAAAAACGGGAAATCATAGGGAGCAGGGGAGGGGGGGATGAAGTCCTTCAACCCACAGCTTGTAACAGCTTGTCCCTCAGCAGGGGGTGTTGGCAGCCTCAACTGGTAGGGTTCTAGAATACTGGGCTCTCAGGGAAGCTCCTTTTCCTGAACAAAGCTCCTCAGTTTCACGTCTCTTGGCATATCAGGAGCACCTATTCACCAATCTGTGCTTCTTTCAGCTTCCCTGCCTCGAAGTAATCTTGCCCTTCCACCATTCAGGACTTTTTGTTCTTTAGCACACTCACATTTAACTAAAGGGAATCAAGAGACTTAGGGCAACTTCTGAAGTTTCTGCCCAGGTGGTTAGCAAAGAAACCCTCCCTTTCGCCTCCCTTCTCAATCCCTTAATCTTACTCAGTGAAGACTGTCAGAAAGCTTGCAACCCATAGAGACTCTGAGGTCTACTTTGTTGAGTCCTAACCCTCCTAGTGGCTCTGTGACCCTGTGACCCTAGAGGTCAAGACAGGGTCACAGCAAGGGCAGACTCCCTGCCTGCAGGTGCTTTGGTTTCTGACAGTTACAAAGATGACCATGAAGTCCCTGACTGGCTGGAGGCTGGGGGGAGGAGGCTGAGGATTGTGTAACCTCCCAAGAGCAAAGGGTATTCTGGGTGAAATCTTGTGTCTAGCCACACCATGGTTCCCTGGAAGTTGCTGGATTTGGCATAGTTTAGGTTTTAACTCTGTCATCAACTGTGAAGAGAAGAAATTCCTTGAAAGTAAACAGTATCTCACAGTGAGAATGTCCTACTCACACAGCCTGGTTCTTCACCACTTGGCCCCTCAAATGCCATCTGGTGAGAGTGAATGGCTGTGTGCCCACTGCAGCTTTATTTCATCTCGTGCTAGCAGCAGGCAGGTCAGGAAGCCACGATGACCCGGATGCTGTTTTATGAAGGCTTTAGGGTCCCAAACAGGGCAGGAGATAGAGGATAACTTCCTGCCAGCTTGTGGGCTCCCCATTCTATGAAGAATAGAGATTTGGAGTCACCTGAATCCTCTAATTTCAACTTTCTCTCCTGACGTGCCTTACTCCCAACTTTATACTCCATTTAATTTTCAAAAAACATTTGAGAAAACTACCAGTTTCTTCAGGTCTATGTCTCTTATCAAGAATTTCTATTGAAGTGGTTTTCAAGTTTCTTGAGCTTCAATTACCTATCTGTACTATGGGGATAGCAACGGCCTTGCTGGGTTATTGTGATTTTTAAAATATTTTATATATGTAGAGAACTTTAGCCCAATGCTTCCACATCCTAGGTATGAGAGCTGTCTCACCACTAAGACTCAGAGAATGGCAAAGTTCTGAAAGGGGGTGTTCAGGAACAAAAGGAATGAGGATGCCATTGATGTTTCTGGGAAATATTTGATAGAGAATCCTGAACAAAGAGCCATGGCCATAGGAACCCATGAAATTTCTAGAACGTCTATAAATTCTCCATGTTTGCTATTTTCTCCTGCACAGACTCCCTTCATTTACATCACTGTTCAATCCTTTAAATGAAAAAGGCACAAAGACTTATTTAGGGGAGTCTGTTTTGAGCCAGAGAAACTCTTTAGGAACCAAAGAAAAAAACATATGAGAGAATAGTCGGAACGTCTGGAAAGAGAACAGAGAGAGATGTTCAGAAGGATGTAAAAGGAGATCCTGGAGCTTCACTGTGAGAAGTTCTGCAACTCTCAGTCCTGTGCAGGCTGTTCCTCATTCATGCCCTGCTGCTCGCAGCGCTCTGGCCCACAGTGCAAATGTCACAAACCATGCCAGCTTCGGGTGCGCTCTGCCCAGACTCTGGTAGTTCCATGACCTACCCCGTGTAACCTGACCCACATACCCAGTTACTGGGATATTTAAAGGACATCTGATTCTTTCTGTGAGAGTGTGGTTACCCTAAACCTCCTAAAACATGACTACAAAAGAAGAGAATCCCAGCCTTTGGCTTCAGTCCATACACTAACAAGTCAAGTTGCCTGAATCTGGGTCAGAAAGGAAAGCAGCCCTTCTGTGCTAGAGGGAGAATTACCATCTGCTTGCCAGTCCATATCCCCACAGCACTGGTCTCAACCTCAACCCTGGTCTGGATATCAGTGATATTTTTAAAAGGGTGGTTAGGACCATCCTAGACTACTAAGTACCATAGAGGTGGTGCCTGGGAATCCTCAGGCATAGGTGACTGATATGGGAAGCCAAGGTTCAATGCTATTGATGAGAGGATCGTGTTTTGAAGTTACTAGGGTTCCACACAAGCAGACTAAAAAAGCTGTCCTTTTTTTTCTCTTAGTGGCATCTATAACCAGACCATTCTGTGTCAGCTTCCCTGGTTCTCCAACAAGAGATGACTATAGCCGGGCACGGTGGCTCGTGCCTGTAAGCTTCAGCCTATGAAGTGGCTGGGGCTAGGAATTGTGGTTCGAGTCCCACCTGGGGCATGGGTGCGACCTAGTTCCAAAAAAAAATAGCTGGGCGTGGTGGCACACGCCTGCAATCCCAGCTACCTGGGAAGCTGAGGCTGGGGATTGCTTGAGTCTGTGGTACCCCGGGCAACGAGAGCCAGCTGTTCCATGGGCAAAAATAGTGAGACCTAGTCTCAAAAAAAAAAAGAAAGAAAGAAAAAACAGGTGACTACAATCAACTGCCTAACCTCCCTAGGTCTTTCCTCAGGGTCTCTGAATAATGGAGATGTTCTCCTCATGACCACAGAACTCAATGAAAAGTATCCTTATTACTAAAATTAGAATCAGATTTAACTAACACTTTTTTTTTTTGCCCGTGAAACCGCAGGCTCATGTTGCCCGGGGTACCACAGACTCAAGCAATCCCCAGCCTCAGCTTCCCAGGTAGTTGGGATTACAGGCGCATACCACCACACCCAGCTATTTTTTGGGGACTAGGTCTCGCTACATGCCCTTGGCGGAACTCGAACTGCGATCCCTGGCCCCCGGCCATGGCTTCCTAGGCTGCCACCTACAGGCATGCGCCACCATGCCTGGCCTTAACTAACACGCTTAAAGCACCTTTTTTTGGTGGCGGGTCCTGTACCAGACACATAAATTACAAGCCTGTGTGAGGAGTAAGACAACGTTCCTATTTGGGGAACATTATTGGAAAAGGAATGCTTATCAGAGCTTTACCAGTTTAATACAACAGAATCCTCAGGGAGATGTCTTCCTGACATGGTGATTTATTACCTATGATCAACATACAATTTGGAATTTATTGACTGATGTGTGTTCTCTCGATATTCTTTTCAATTTCTCTAATGTGGATATGACTAGGCTGAGTGCATGACCCTGAATTTATCTGAGACTTATTCCCTCCTGCTATTAAAGCATCTAACTTGTTTACTTTTTTAAGCAAAGATATGGAACACTTCACAAATATGTTATTCTTGTCCAAAGACCATGCTAATCTCTGTGTCATTTCAATTTTGTATATTTGCTGCCAAAGTGCATACTCTACTTTGTATTCTCACCATGAAAATAATTCTGTTCGCCTATCTTTTTTGAAAACAATGAAACCCATTTGCTAGAAATCAAAAGTGGTAATCCAGGGACTGCAGGAAAGTTATGCAGGTGCTTTTGAGTGGTGACATGAGCTTGTTCTCAGTTGGTTATGAGCCATAACTGTATTGTCCCCATTTTTTTTTTTTTTTTTTTTGAGACTAGGTCTCACTATTTTTGCCCGTGGAACCACAGGCTCTCGTTGCCTGGGGTACCACAGACTCAAGCAATCCCCAGCCTCAGCTTCCCAGGTAGCTGGGATGACAGGCGTGCGCCACCACGCCCAGCTATTTTTTGGAACTAGGTCTCGCTATGCGCCCCGGCGGGACTCGAACTGCAATCCCTAGCCCCTGCCGCTTCATAGGCTGAAGCTTACAGGCACGAGCCACCGTGCCCGGCTATTGTCTCCATCTTTAAAGATGATGAAACCAAGACTTAGAGAACCGTAGTCACTTACAAAATACAGAGTGAAGTCAGGGTTGGGCAAGGAATTTGACCTTAGGTCTTCTGATTCCCAGACCAGTGCTTTTGTCTTAGCTTCACTATGGTGACCCCATAGTCTTTTTGAATGGCTATCAACACTCATTAGCAGATTCATAACGGTTGACAATTCACATACTGTTTATATTACCCACATGCAAAATCCATAGAGCAAGATCCAGCAGAATGTTAGAAGGAAATAATCACAAAAGTAATAAAGACTCAGAGAGGCTAAGTGGCATGTCTAAAGTCAAACAGTTCAGAAAAGGCGTGCCTATATTTCACCTTAGATCTGTATGGCTCCACAATAGAAGCTTTTTCAAAATTAGTTGAAGGTACATGCATATAAAGAGAGTGGAGAAGAAATCACACAGGATAGGCTTCAGAAGCCAGTCCCTGTTCCAATCGCTTAAGGATCTCACTTCAGACAAATCTCTTGATTTCTGTAAAATATAAACAATGATCTCCCACTTACTTTACTGAGAGGCCCAAATAGACATAAAAGTATTTTTTAAAGCCTCTCTGGAAAATGATAGCGCATAAGAGATTGGGTAGCCCGTTAGTCAGACTTGGGTTCAAATCCAGTTCTATGTCACCTTGGAGATTTTACTTCTTACCCTCAGAGGGTTTCTCATCTGCAAAATGGTGTCAGATCAAGGACCCATCTGAAAGGCTGTAATGAGTCAATGAGAGGATGCATTTAAATAATACACGACTGTCTGACACAACACTCGATCAATAAATACCAGCCACTGCTACTATTGTCACTGTGCCTCAGAGCTGTCACTACCTCGAAGCACAGGCTTTCTGAGCAACCAAGAGCTCCTTGGCATCCGTTTCGGTCTGTTCGCTTTCTTCCTCAGACCCTGCACCTCGCTTCCCCGATTCCTACTCCAAAGCCTGTCTTAAAACCCTCCAGGAGTCCCAGACCCCTTGCCCCAATTCGGCGCCGTCTCTTACTCGACGACCTTGGCTGGGTCTCCGTGATGCCCATAGACCAGCGCCCGTACCCGGGAGGACTCGGCAGAAGCGGAGGAGTTGGCGAAGCCAGATCCGCGGCGACCGGAGGCCGGGAGCAACCCGATTCGCAACTGGGTTGGGGCTCGCGCCCACGACAGCGCCCGGGCGACCCACATGCTCCCTCCAGTCAACTCAAAGCCTGACGCCCAGTAATACGTCATCGGCCCGCGCCGCGCGCCGCGCTCCACCCACGGTGTGACCACGCCCCTCGCTCTCAAGGCGCTGTTTCCTCGGTGGCCGCGTCATGGCGCCCGGCTAGACTGAGCGGAGCTGGGAGCTCGGGATGGGCGTGGGAGGGATTTGGGAGTTGCCAATATTACGAGCCCGCCAAAGTTTACTTTTCCTAAAAGAAGCGTCTGGGACTGATTTAAGCTGTGCCTGCGATCGGAGGTTCGCTGTTTGGTTTGGGGGAAGTCGTTAACCCTCCCTTGGCCTCCATGTCGCCTGCTCACCATTCCTTGGTTGCATGCCAGGCCCTTTAAGGCATTATCGTTTAACACCCATCCGTGTTTAACAGCACAGGGAGGCAAGGTTTACTTCCCTCCATAGTAGAGTAAATGTAGCTGGTGTAGAGGGAAGGACTGAGTTTAGATTTTGGAAGATTTAGGCTCAAATTGTTGCTCGATTTAGCCTCAAATTGGGCAAATGACTGCAACTCAGAGACTGTTTCCTCATCAGTACAGTGGGGATAATATATCTCCTTCAAGATCGCTGTAAGGATTTGATTAAACAATAGAATAATGTTAACGTGTATGGGAGATCACATTGTAAAACAAGTATTTTCAGATATGAGAGGATCACCAGGAGAACCCCCTCTCAAAATGCTCACAGAAAGGGGATTGAATGGGACAAGGGAAGTGCTTTGTACAAAGATGTAGCACAGAAAAGACTTAATTTTTTAAAATTGATTTTATTTTATTTATTTATTTATTTTGAGACTAGGTCTCGCTATTTTTGCCCGTGGAACCGCAGACTCACGTTGCCAGGGGTACCACGAACTCAAGCAATCCCCAGCCTCAGTTTCCCAGGTAGCTGGGATTACAGGCGCACGCCACCACGCCCAGCTATTTTTTGGAACTAGGTCTCGCTATGTTGCCCTGAGCGGGACTCGAACCGCAATCCCCAGCCCCTGCCGCAACTTCTAGGCTTCCACTTTACAGGCACACGCCACCGTGCCCGGCCAGAAGACATTCGATCTATTTTCAGTGGAGGGGAGAAAAAGGAATATAACAAGAACCCTAGTTGGAGGGTAGGCAGGAGAGCAATTCTGAGAGGTGCTCTGGGATGGGGGTGCGGTGGAGGGGACTGGAGGAGGTGCTATTGGATCCAGTCCTGTGACTCAAAATCTTGAATATGTATAAAAATCAGCAAAGCTCCCATCTCAGATTTACTGAATTAGATTCTTGGCAAGGGGTCAGGGAACCTACATTTCTTACAAGCTCAAGAATGTTCTAATGCAGGTGGTCCAAGAAATAGTCTTTGAGAAACACTGACCCAGGGCTTTTCAGGATAAGGAAGAGTTTCTTTCATTCTTTCTCTGAATTTAATTGACTCAAAGCTTGCCTCATAGCCTTTCCTCTGAGGAAGAGGAGAAAACCAAGTACTGGGGTTATTGGTGAAGGTGCTGAATTCTGAAAAACCTGGCTTTGAATTCATTTTCCAACTGTTTGATTCTTGGACGAGTCACTTGACCTCTCTGTGACTTTCCTTATCCTTAAAATGAAGGAAATAATAGTTCCAAGGTTGTTGTGAGGACCCAGTGAGATATTTTTCACTTGATAGACTGTTGCACAATGCTTAGTACTTGAAAGCATTTTATAAATATTATTGCAAGTTATTGTGAAGACAAAACAAGAACAGTGTGGCTTGTAGTTGTGTTCAGAAAGCGTTTGTACTTGTTTTTATTAGAGAAAATTGGTATCCCAGTGGGGGAAAGATTTGGTTCTACCACTGTGTGTGAGCACATATGTGCATACACACACATGCACACTTGTTCACACACAGGAACAATACCTTGTCATGCTTGCTTTCTATTACCATGGTCACACACAGGCCTACTTGTGTTGGGAGGTACAAAGTAATTCACGAAGTAGGTGACACTGAGCTATTGACATGATCTTCTCTGCCAGATTGACTCCTGTGAAGTCCCTGAGCAGTCTGGCCAGGAAACTTGAAGAATCATTACCAGGTTTTCCTGCTTGGGGGCTGGATTTAGTTCCCCCAGCCATCCTGAGAGTCCTCACTTTCAGGTTAGGGCATCAACTCTTATTTGTACTGTGTCAATAGCTTTCTTCCTAACCAAGATCTTGCCTCTCTATCCTGCTCCAATTCCTCCTTCTCAGGCCTCCAGAATGATTTTTATTTTAAAACACAAAGATCAGATTTTGCTTTCCTCTTGCCTAACATCCTTTCATGACTTCCTGATACTTCTGGAGAACTGAAAGTCACAGTTCTTTGTAGAAGACTGTGAAATATTAAACTTACATGAAACTTAAAATGGTAAACAAAACTATGATTCTCTGCTAGTTCTATCATTTCCTCGTACTATTGACATGCCTGTCTCCAGAAAAAGTACATGGGGGAAACACACACACACACACACACACACCCTAAAAAACAGAAAACTCTTCCCTGTGATGAACCTGCCTTCTTGCAAATTAGAAAAACATGGCCATGGTTTCCATTCAGTGAGGGAACTCATCAGCTTGGCTTGAGGAATACCTAGGGTCCCCTAGGGGCATAGTTTGAGAATCAGTGATTGAAAGGTTCAGAACCAATTGTCCTGGTTTTGCATTCAAGGTGCTTCATATTCTGACTCCCACAGTGTCTATCACCTCACAGCCCATGACCCCCACTGCACCTGAAACTCATCTTTCCCAGCATTTTCATGTGTAATGGCTTTATTCCAGGTTGTCCCTTCTACCTGGTGTGTTCTTCCCTGCCTTGTCTACCCGGGGAACTCCAGGTACCAGCATCATTTCTTTGATGTTGTTTCCTGACCTTTGCTGAGTCAACCCCTTGCTGTCTTTGTGTTTCTCTGGGCTGGTGGATGGTGTTTGGGACACAGGCTATTATTTATTTATATGCCCTTTCCCCCTCCAGGCAAGAGTGGGACATGTTTGGTGCATCTCCCTGATGCCAGCACCCAATATGGGGCCTGGCCCAGAGTAGGTGTCATACATATTCCATGAGTTGACAGTAATTGTATCTCCTGATGGCTTGGGCCTGTCTGTGGTGCTGGCTCCTTTTCTTAGATTAGGGTCAGTCACTCTAAGCTGGGACTTTCCTTCTCTTTTTTTCCCAGGATCACAGGAGTTTGTGGTCTTTTTAAGGTGAAGCAGAATGTTCTCCTTTCATCTGTCTACCTAATGCCTGTGTTCTCTTCCTTCCTCATCCCTGTAGTCTTCTCCGCCCAAAGGACAGAGGGATGTGGAATCAGTCAGCTCTAGGTTTGAGCCCACCATTTACTCTGAGCCCACCATTTACTAGTTGTGTGACCATGGATGAGTTACACTTGTCCACTTATGCTCTCTGAACTTTGGTTTCCTACCCAAAAACAAAGACTCCTGCAAGAATCCTCCACAAATAGCACAATCTTTTGGTTATTTTTTCTGTTCGTCAGATTATGCTCCCCGAGTCTCCTTTTCTGGATGGTCCTTTCTGTCTTTTCTCTGCTCTAGTACCTCTCTGTTACTTTTTTCTCTCTTTTCTCTTTGAGTCTCTGCAGCTCGTTCTTACCTGCTGGTTCAGCTTTGGATTCAGGTATTTACAAGAGAGAAGACCAAGAACGCAGAAGTCCTCAGCCTTCCTCAAGGCCCAGGGAAACCCCAGTTTTCCAGCTGGGAATGGAGGCAGTGGGACTTGCATCCCAATACCTTGGACTTGGCCCCATTAGTTAGTGGAGGTAGAGGGACTCTGCCTTGAGTCTCTGCCTTCATAGTATGTTTTCTACTCACAGAAACTTGGGGAACTTAAATAAATAACAAAACTTTTTACTCTTCTCCTTAATGCTCTTAGGGTTTAATCCAAAGCCCCCTAGTTTCTTGTGTCATCTACAGGTCCTGCTGGCTTCTCCAGCTGCACCTGTTCTCTAAATGCACCTCCCCCCTCACCTTATTCAACTTCATCCTGGCCTTGCTGTTCTTAAACCCACAAGCTCCTGTTTCAGACACTCTAGTCATCTGACCCCACTGATTGCATGAGGTTGGCTCCTCTCATACTTCAGATCTCAGCCAAAATGTCACCACATCACTTCCTAAGGGAATCCTTCTCTGATCACCTTAATTAACATAAGACACCCACACCATTATTTATTACAACACTCCATCTGTTTCCTTTAAAACACATACCTTGAACTCTTGTTACATAAATGTTTGCATGTTTGCTGTTGTTCTCTTCCCTTAGTATGTAAGTTTCACTAACCCAAGAGCCATGTATTCATTCATTTATCATTTTCATCAATTTATTCATTCATTCAATTTGTACTGAGCACTAACTATATGCCAGACATCAAGCATTGAGATACAAGACAAAGTCTTTGCTTTAGGGAGTTCAAGTCCTAGAGGATGGAAATGCATAACGGATATATTATATAGTAAGTACTTTGTTTAAAAGTGAAACAATTCCCTCCCCTTTCATTCTCTCAACCCTATCCACCACTATTTCTCTGGTATGTCACTATCTCATGTATCACAGACTTGATAATGTGGTAAATAGTTTTGGTTTATTGTTACTGTCTTTCCATTGAAATGCAAACTTCATGAGGGTTGGGGTTTTTGCCTGTTTAACACCTCCTATGGGCTGATAGTAATTGTTGAATAAATGAATCAGTATCTAGTATTATGACAGAAGGTAGGTCTCAATTTTGTTCAACTTAAGTCAGTTTGTCTTGATTCCAAACTGCAAACTGCATAGCAGTGCATAGCAATCTATTTCCCTCTCTGTAGCCCAGCTTTCTCAATTGTATTAGGAAAAATAATGATGAAAATTAAATGAGCCCATGTGGGTAAAATAATGGACAACTAGTTTATGATCATTGCACAAGGGCTTATATTGGGAAGAGACACAAATATACTGAAACTGTGTACCCAGTTCTAACATGACCAGTGTGAATTTGTGAGAGAGGCAGACTCTACATGGCTAGGAGTGGAAGAATTTTCAAAAAGTCAGCATTGCAAGGAGAAATATGATTCCACTATTATAGTTGAGGACTTCAATGCCTCTATCAGAAATGAACTAATCCAGCCATCAGCAAAACTCGCATATATACTACAATATCCATAGCAATCTTATTTACAATATGGAGGACATGAAAGCAACCTATATCTCCTTCAGTGGATGAATGCATAAAAAAGATGTGCTACAGAGGCCGGGCACAGTGGCTCGTGCTTGTAAGCTTCAGCCTATGAAGCGGCCGGGGCTAGGGATCGCGGTTCAAGTCCCACCTGGGGCCCCGTAGCAAGACCTAGTTCCAAAAAAATAGCTGGGCGTGGTGGCGCACACCTGTCATCCCAGCTACCTGGGAAGCTGAGGCTGGGGATTGCTTGAGTCTGTGGTACCCCGGGCAATGAGAGCCTGCGGTTCCATAGGCAAAAATAGCAAGACCTAGCCTCAAAAAAAAAAAAAAAAAAAAAAAAAAAAAAAAAAAAAAAAAAAAAAAAAAAAAAAAAAAAAAAAAAAAAAAAAAAAAAAAAAAAAAAAAAGATGTGCTACAAAATTTCCAGAAGAATGATATCCAGTCCTCCAATTTCTAACCAAATTGGAGGGAATTTGAAAAAAAAAATTGTATACAGCAAAAATAAGTCATAATGATAAAAAACACTGGAAAGCACATCCACAATGTGAAACACTATCAAAAACTACTGGATAGCAACAAATACACCTTGAGGGCTCAGGTTAAGAGGGAGGGGGAGGGAAAGGGACAAGGGGACACAAGAGATGGACAGAAAATCAGTAAGGACATAGTTGAAGTCAACAATACTATCAGCTGGAAATAATGGATATATATAGACCAGTTCATCCAATAATGGAAGAATATACATCCTTTTAAAATTATATGCAATACAAACCAAGATAGACATGTTCTGGGCCATAAAACACACCTTAACATATTTAAAAGAATAGAACTCAAGCAATATCTGCTCTGAGACCACAATGGAATCAAACTAGGAATTAATAACAGAAAGATAACTGGGAAATAACTATATACTTGGAGCTTAAAACACTTCTAAATAACTCATGGGTTAAAAAAAATCTCAAGAAAAATTTTAAAATCTGTTAAGTTAAATGAAAATAAAAACACAAGCGATCAAAATTTGTGGGATGCAGCAAAAGCAGTGCTTTGAGAGAAATTTATAGGACCGAATGCGTATATTAGAAAAGGAGAAAGAAAACCAATTATCTAAGTTTCTGCTTAGGAAGCTAGAAAAATAAGAGCAAGTTAAAACCAAAGGAAGCTGAAGAGAAGAAATAATGAGTACATCAGAAATCAATGAGATTGAAAACAGGAAATCAATGGAGAAAAATCAACTCAATTAAAAACTCATTCTTTGCCAGGCATGGTGGTGCATGTCTGTAAACTGCAGCCTAGGAAGTCGCGGCCGGGGTCAGAGGTCTGTGGTTCGAGTCCCGCCGGGGGCACATAGTGAGCCCTAGTTCCAAAAACATATAGCTGGTTGTGGTGGCATGCGCCTGTAATCCCAGCTACCTGGGAAGCTGAGGCTGGGGATTGTTTGAGTCTGAGGTACCCTGGGCAACGTGAGCCTGCGGTACCACAGGCAAAAACAGCGAGACCTAGTCTCAAAAAAAGAAAAACAAACAAAAACCCTCCGCAAAACTCATTCTTTGAGGATACCCATAAAATTGAGTAGCCAGGCTACTAATAAGAGAGAGGACATAAACTACTAATATCGAAAATGAGAGGGGCCATCACTACAGATCTCATGGATATTAAAAGGATATTACAGGGATACTATGAACCACCCTGAATGTCAGAATTTCTAAAGATAGAAGCCACCTACTGTTGGTAGGTGATGAACTAACTCCCTGTCCTTGGAAGTAAGTATAAATGCGCATTTGGATCTATTGATTGGTTCTGAAGGGTCTAGGTAGAGAGGATTCAAACATTGCGTGGGACACAGGCTCTGTCCTTGAGAACCCTGTTCGGGAGCCAGGTGTGCCAATGATCACGCTTACCTGAGACTGTCGGTGACTGGTACCCGCAGAGGTCCTGGGACGTCCAGGCCCGGCCAGGACTTGCAGGCAGGGGTGCGGAAGTGGAGGAGGGGCGCGCCCGGCCAACATGGGGGGGACCGGAGAGAAGTGCCGCGTACCCGCGAGGCTGCCAGCAGGGGGCGCCTCGAGACCGCGGAAGGCACGGGCGGGCCTGACGTCAGCGCCCCGCTCGCTTGGGCTCCCGCTCTGGACTCGGCGCCAGTCCCGCTCCGCGCCGCGCCGCTTAGCTCCGGCTCCGGCTCGCCTCCGGCTGGGCTCGGGCTCCGGCCGCCGCGCCCCCTGCGCTGGGCCCCGGGGCAGGCGGCGGCGCACGATGGCCCGCGCCCAGGCTCTGGTCCTGGCGCTCACCTTCCAGCTCTGCGCGCCCGAGACCGAGACTCCGGCAGGTAAGCGCGTCGGTTGGACCCAGTTTGCCCCGCGGAGCCCTCGGGCCCGTGGCGTAGCTCAGAAGAAAGTGTGAGTGTTGGCTGGGGGACCCGGCGTTACCAGCCTGGTCTCTGTGTGTGTCTGAATGTTGGAGGTGCGATCGTGTGCTCCGGGGGTGATGTGCCCGCGAATATTGTGTGTCCGCGAGTTCTGCGTGCAAGAAAAGGTGCCGTATGTGTTGTGTGTCCACGAGTACGTTCGGGTGGATGCCGTGTTGTGCATCGAGGCATCGCCGAGGGTCAGTGTGTAGTGTCTGTGCGGCCAAGGAGGGTGTGTGTATGCTGCGTGTGCGTGAGTTTGGTGGTGTGACCGGAGTTGTGTCTGTGAAGGTGCTGCATTTGTTTGCCTTTTGTATGCCACAGGGCTGTTTGTTTCGCGTCCGCCAATGTGTTGCGTGTGCGTTCTGCGTGTGGCCGGAGTGTTCTGTGGCTGCTGCTTGCGTGTGCATTAGGGGACGCGTGTGTAGTGTGTGTGTGCTGGGGAGATCGGTGTGCATGTGTGCAGGCGTGGGAATGGGTCCGGGCCGTGTGTGTCCGTGCGCTGTGTGCACGGGGCGGAGGCGTGGGCGTGTGTGGGGTTGGTGGGCGCCGCCGGGGGCTGCGTGGGTCCGAGTGAATGCCAAGTGTGCCGGGAATGCGTGTGCAGGAGCGTGCCTGGAGTGGATGCGCGCGTGAGTGTGTCCGTGCGTGCTGGCGGCGTGTCCAGGAATGTTGCGAGTGTGGTGCGCGCCTGGGCCGTGGCTGAGTGTGTGCTCCGGGCCCGAGGCCGCCAGAGGGGGCGGTGGCAGGATGTGCGTGTGCGTGTGTGTGTGCGTGTCCCGCATCTGTGGCGCGCGGGCCCGGAACAAGTTGTCTCCGCCGAGCCCCCTCTCCTCCCCGGGCGGGCCGGGCCTGAGGCTCCGGAGGGAGGAAAGGGGGCCCCGAGGCCGCCGACTCCGAAATGTCGGGCTGTTTGTTGTTTCGCAAGTTCGGCGCGGCGCTGGCTGGCGGCGGAGCGGGGGCGGCGCCGGGGCTGCGGGGCGCCGGGGCTGGCTGCCGGGCGGGCCGGGCGTGCGGGCCGCGCGCCAGGGCCCCGGACGCTGCCGCGGGCCGGGCCGCCGCGGGCCGGGGCGGTGGGGCGGGGGTATGCCCAGGGCGCGGCGGCGACGTCTGGGCGCGGGCAGGGCCCGGTTCTCCGCCGCCGGACGGCGCCACCTCCGGGTGCGCGCTGGAGGCGCCGCGGACGCCGGGGTCTCCCGGGACGCTCCCCGGGTGGAGCCCGCAACTTTGTGCCGCCGCCGGGCCCGCCGTGCGTGCGTGTGCGTGTGAGTGTGCGTGTGAGTGTGTGAGTGTGTGTGTGAGCGCGGGTCTCCGCGTCTGCCGTGCGGTCGCCCTGTGTCTGCCTGTGTTTGGCGTCTGCTGTCTTTGGGGGTCTGTGTGCGCGCGTGTAGGTGTGATCACGTATTTAAATGTGCATCCAGAGCTGGTGTCTCTGGGGCCCTCTGCGCTGTGGACCGTGTGTCTCCGGGTGTTGGTGTGTGCGTGTGCCTGTAGCGCCCTCCTTGGCGACCCATCCAAGCCCCACTTCCTACCCCGAGACGGTGGCCGCCCCCGGTGGAGTCGCGCCTGACCCCTCCCCTGCGACGGGGTGGGGAGTGGAGGCGGAGGGGGGGGGCGGTATCGGCCCGCCCATCCCCACCTCAGGTTGGGGCAGCTCCAGGCCAGTCCTGGGGCGCCGAGTAACGGGGAGTAACGCGAGCCGCCCGCGGCAGGACCCAAGACTCGTGAACCCGAGTTCGCGGCGGCGGCGGCGGCGGCGGCGGCGGCTTAGTCTGAAGCCTCAGGTCGCCGCGGCTGCTCCAGCGCAGGCTCCGGACCGAGGCCTGGTCCCAGAGCCCCGCGGCCAGGCCTGCTGAGAGGACGTAAGGCGACTTCCCTTTGTCAGTCTTCCAGCCCACACCCGAGTCCAGTCCTGAGGCTTCTTGCTCCCTCCCTCCGCCCCGAACTCAGACCCAGGGGGCACTGTGTGCTCTCCTCCCACGCAGGGATGGTGAGGGAACCCTGTTTGCCTCAAATGATGACAGCAGGGTCGACAAACTGCCAGGAACTGAGGGTTGGGGGTGAGAACTCGAGGGAGTTGCTGCTGTTTTGGGGTCTCAGTTTCCTCATCTCTTGCATGGGGCTCAGAGTAAGGGTGCCTGGTGAGACTCAACCTGTGCGTGGAGGGGAGCAAAAAACGTTTTTGAGGCCTGTTTCAGAGCCCCAGGCTGTGACTGTGGGAAAGCTGGAGTGTCTGGGCTTGCGGTCTACCTTGCCACCTGCTGTCCTGGTGACCTTGGGCAAGTTCCTTCACCTCCAAAGTTTCTGGCTCCCCATAGCTAGTACCGATAGACCTTAATTGAGGAACCCTGAGTAGAGGGGTGTCACCTGCCCCTACCCTCCCCTGGGTGCAGTCACCTCAGCTCCCTGTATGCCCCTGACCCTCCTCCCCTCAGAGGTGGGTGTGTGACGTCTCTGAGCCATGCAAGTCTAGCAGTGATTTATTTGGCCGTGTCCTGGTTCAGGCTGTCCTTTTAGCTACTGGAGTTTCGGACAACAGGAATGAGGGAGAGGCTGCCCAGTGGTTTCAGGTTGGGCAATAAAGGCTTCTCTGGGCAGCTGGCCTTTCTTCCTGGGGCTGGGGGGAGGGGACTCAGAAGAAAGCAATCAGAGCGGCAGAGGGGGCTTGCTGAGCTTCCCGACCCGTCTCCTACCCAAATCTGGTGTCAGGGAACATATGGGCAGAGTGCTGGGTTTGCTCCAGGCATGCTGCCATCCTTTACCTGCTAAGCCAGGCTCGTGGGGCTGCCTTTTCGTGCCAGGTTAGGCAGAGTGGCAGGGGTGACTTGCCCCCTTTCTCCCACAACTCCCTTGCCTCTTTCGAGCCCCTTTCCCTACACGTACCCTTACACCTTCTCAGGCTCTCCTTCTGTCCCCTTTCCTCCATCCTTAGCCAGCTCGCACTTTTCCTTACATTCCTTCCTCCACGGAACCAGGGTTCCTCAAACATGTTTGAAACTCTGGTCTGAAGTTCTTTAAAGGATCTCTGTGGCCCTCAGAGTTAAATCCCTCCCCTGCGACTCTTGCCAGTCTAGCCCCCTCTCGTTCGGTGGCACTGACTTGCCCCTTGCATCCTATACTCTGTCTGGACCGATCTGCTTGCCAGTAACCCCTCAGTGCCTCTTACCCACCATCTCCTCTCCAGTTCTTGGCACAGCTGTGCTTTCTTCCCAGCACTCAAATCCACATCTAACGCCATGCGTGAACGCCTGCTCCTCCTCAGGTCTGGGCTTGGACATCAGCTCCCTGAAACCTCCCTTAGTTGCTCCTGCTCAGCCCAGGAAGGGAGGGTGGGGGCTGGCTGAGTGTAGTTACTTGCAGCCTAGGTTCGGTCTCCTTACAGACAGTGAGTTCTGTGCAGACGGGTGTTTATTTCACCTCTGAACCCTTGGATCGAGGTCCAAGGCCTGGCTCACCCTTGTACTGAGGAAATATGTAGGACAGGAAAGAATGGATGAAGTCCAGTGGTTGACTTTGAACTGGAGCTGCCAGATGGGGGCGCACTGACTCCACCGAAAGTAGACATTAAAGAAACAGGTTTTCCCTCCAGGAATCTGGAAAATTCTGCTGGGGGATGGTGTGTTGTGGAAAGGCCACGTAGGAGCCCATCTGGGAGCTGTGAGTTGAGGAGGTTAACCAGGAAGCAGCAATCCCTTGCCCACCGCCCCACCCCCAGTGCTGTCCTGCGAGCTGCCCCACAGCTGCCACGGGGGTCCAGTCCTCAGTCCAGCCCTTTGTGCTGGAAGCCTCGGCAGTTGGTAAGAAGCGTCAGTCCTAACCGTCAGCCTGAGCATCTGGGAAGGATGTCAGGGAGGGGAGGAAGGTTCTGGGCCCCTTTCCCTCAGTTCTCTGCCCCAGTCTAGGGGCAGGCAGGTGGGCTCACAGCTCTGCCCTGGCTGCTGGGGCGGGTGGGAAGCCCCTGCAAGTGGGCTTGGAGGACAGCTGAGGTGTGAGCAGGTGTGATTCTGGCATCGGGCAGTGTGTGTGTGTGTGTGTGCATGCGCGTGTGTGCAAAAGCGAGAGATTATAGCTTGGGGCATAGGACATATGGGTAGCCTGTATGGTGTTTATCATCTGGTTATGCTGTGTAGGGAGATGACTTGTTTGGTCCCTGGGGAACCTGATACTAGGGTGTCTGTGTATTTAAGTGGAGTTTGGTTGTGGAGCTATTTGGGTGGCTGGTGTCTCAGTGTCTCAGTATGGGTGCCCACATAATGGCATGTGGGAAGATCAGGGTGTGTAAACAGTGTCTGGATATCTGAATGTTGGTCCAGGTGTCTGGGAGTCCTCAAGCTAGTGGGGGTCAAGCTACCTGAGGGTCTGTGTGATGTGTCCACACACTGGAACTGACCGGGTACCTGGGATGTCTGGGTGTGGGTCTCTGGAATGCCTATGGATGGGGTTATATGTGTATCTATCAACGGGGTACTCATGTGTTAGTGTATCCAGGTGTTTGTGAGTCTGGGTGTGGGGTGCCCTGTGGTTGTGTGTCTAGTTATGTTCAGGTGTCTATAGCTCCAGGAGAGGGTTGTTGCCTTTGTTGGATGTGAGTGTCCTGGCAACTTCACCCAGCTGTGGACCAGGCACTGGGCCTGAGCCAGTTTAGCCTGGGATGTCCTCTTCTCTGGGCCTTGCACTTGCCCTCCCTTTGGACCCTAAGACCAGGAGCCCCTTCAGAGCTAGTCAGTCTGGTGCTGCATTAGCCAATAGAACTTTCTGTCCTGGTGGAAGTGCTTGCAGCCTGCACTCTAACGCCGTGGCTACCAATTTCATGTGGTGATTCCATTTAAATTAGTTAAGATTCATCAAGTGAAAATTGAGTCCCTCATGGGCACCAGCCAGATTTCAAGTCCTCCAGTCACATATCGCTGGTGGCCATCGTGTTGGTCGCTGTGGGACTCTGGTGGAATGTTCCCTGGACACCGCGGGACACAGCTCCGGAGACGTGGGCCTCTTTAGCGAGGTCTGGACGCCCCAGGACTCACAGCTGGTCTGCATGGACCATCAATCACTCAGTGGTCTTGGAGGGAAGTTTTGTTGAATCCATGTTGCCTCTTCCCCAGCTCGTCTTTTCCAGCAGGGATTATTGCACAGCCTCCTCTTTGGGGCTTATTCTGCTGTCACCTTCCAAAGCCCCCACCACACTGTGACCAAAATGGCCTCTGTCAGGGGACATAAAGTGCTGTGCCCCCCCTCCCCTCCCGGTGCCTAACTGAACATCTCCAACACCCAGGGGACAAAGCCCCCGCCCTGATGTGGCAGGCGAGACCCTGCGTGACCCACCCCAGCTTTCAGCCCCAGCTTCAGGTTTGTGCCTCTTCTTCCCATTCGCCTTGCCAACCCTGAGCGCTAGGTCAATGCCAACCCCAGAACCTGCTGGGGCCTTTTATACTCTTCTACCCTGGCTCCTGCTGAGCACCCCCTCTGCCCTTTTAACTTTCCAGGGGGCTAAGCCTTCAGAGGCCAGCTCCAAGGTCACTGTCCTGGTGAAGCCATGCTGACCCCTCTTGGCTCAGCTGGCTGGAGTCTCCCAGACACCATGCATCAGTATACATGAGATTGCCTTCCATCTCTCCTCTCCACTGGCTGGGAGCCCCAAGCACTGACCGGCTCTTTGTCACCTCCTGTTCCCAGGACCTGTGCACAGTAGATACCTTCTCAGTGCTGGCATGGGTGTGGACCCCTGGGTACATAGGGAAGGATCACAAGGGGTGAAGGGGGGAACCAGAGCTCCCCAGACAGTCAGTACTCCCTTGACTGACTTGGGCTAGATGCTGTCATGGCTCAGGGGGCACTTGAGGTGCTACATACAGAAGAGGTTGTTAACTGGTGATTTGGGACATTTTGGGCAGATTCCTAAGAACCTAGAAGTTGCTGAGGTTTAGTCTAGAACCTGCAAAAGCTGGGGGAAGGGACGTTGTTGGGGACATTTGATGGGCAAGACCACAGCTAGGATGGGGCATGACAGCTGGGGGTTGGGGGGCCCTGGGGATGGCAGATAACTAGCAGTGAAGCTCTTTTGGGGACCTGAGGACAACTGGGAATGAGGGGACAGGTGGTGTTGGGGGAGCTGACGCAAGGGACAGGGAGATACAAGAACAGAGGGATGTGGGACAGCTGAGAGATAAGAGGGGACAACTGGGAGGTGTGAGATACCCATTTGGACAAGCAAGGTGGGCTCAGCGGAGGGGGAAATACACTGCACGCATATGTGATTACATGTGTGCATCCTTGTGGTTGTACACATGTGTGAATATGTGTCTTAACTAGCGTGGTGGTTGAGAGCATGGATTTGGGAGATGGACCGTCTGGGAGCTGTCATTGGCTCCACCCACTACTGTCTATCACTAGAGCAAGTTACTTGACGTCTGTGGGCCTTTCATGTTGTCATCCGTGAGATGGGGGTAATGCTGACACATGCTGCTTGGGGTAGCCACAGGATAGAACGTATGTCAACATAGTTTAGGACAGACCTTGCACATGATCAGCTCTAGAGGTGTTAACCGTTACTGAGAATATGGAAATGCAGGATTCCTGTATTTCAGAAGAGCTTGTTCTTGGCTTCTGATGAAGTACTGGCCCAAAGGAGGGGAATGGAGACGAGGAGGTGGGAGTGACTACCTAGTTTTGGGGGGGGGGTATCTGCCTCCCCTTTCTGGCCTCCCCCTGTTCATCCCACCTCCCGCATCTCCAATACCAGGGTCTAATCCAGTAGGTCTCCCTTCTGCTCTCCTCTGTCCTGTCCACACTGCCCTGCCCTGGGCTGGGGCCAGGGGACTTGCTTTAGTTGTCCAAAAGCTTTTCAGCAGAATATGAATTCATTGTTTGCCTGCCAGTGCACCAGGGCCCTGCTCAGATATAAATACCTGGACAATGTGCTTAGTTCCGGCTGCCTGTCCAGGGTGGCCATGGCCTCATCCCATGCCCTTGCAGAGTCGCTGGGGTGGAAAATGGAGGGGGTGGGAATGGAGTGGAGGGAAGCCCACAGTGAAGATGAGGCCTCAGCTCCCCAACCTGTGGGGTAACCAGCCCAGCCTGGTAGGTCTGTACACACAGGGTTTTTCAGGGGTCTGGGCTTCCCTGCTTCCAGTGCATCCTGGGAGGCATGTGCAGCCTTCCCTCGAGTACCTCTGCGGGGTCCACATCTGTGTGTGCATGGCTTGCTGTGCTGCAGCACGGCCTGGACTGCCTCAGGTGTGTGCTCTGGTGCCTGGACTAGATGAATCAGGGCTGGGCTTTGCTTGGTGTCCTCGGGCTACGCTGTGTCTCAGCTCTGTTGCCTGACTTGCTGCATTCTGCATTGCATTGGTGGGTTCTCTGGGTGTCTGCATTGCCCCTTTCTCCTGTACCACCGTCCTGCAGTTGTACTCCCATTTGTCCCTCTTCTGTGCTGTTTTACTCGGTTGGATGTCGCACTGGGAAGGCAGACTCTCACATTGCCCGAGCGCAGGCTGTCTGTGCCCACACTGCACACTCGCCCGGAGACCATTTCTGTTCTAGACTGTGTTGGTTCCCTGGGCAGTCCCTGTTGCACTGGATGTGTGGACTCTGCCAGGCTTTGGTCATAGCTACTGGCAATGCACCATCGCACGGTGCCAGCAGACGGCATGCCAGCGTAACACTGCATCTTGCGTCCCATGGCGTCGCTATGGCACTGTGTGATTGCAGCGAGCATCTGCACGGCATTGGGTATGCGGACTGAGTTTCCGGGCCTCACCCTCTGTACCCGCCACCGCACTGTGCCAACATGGTGTACCTCTGCCTAACAGCACTTCTGTCCTGCTGCTGCTTTCCTGCACCTCACCGCACATGCGCCTGGCCCAGTCCTCCCCATCCCACTTCCCCTTCCTTAATGCAGCCCCTAAAGATATCTTGGTCTTTCTTGGTGTTCCCACTGACGTGTTGGCTGGTGTCCTTTCCCAGGTTTTTGTTGGCAGTCCCACTTGACCAACCTCCTTGCATCTTTTTTTTTTTTTTTTTTTTGAGACTAGGTCTCGCTCTTTTACCTGTAGAACCGCAGGCTCATGTTGCCCGGGGTACTACAGACTCAAGCAATCCCCAGCCTCAGCTTCCCAGGTAGCTGGGATTACAGGCACGCCCCACCATACCCAACTATTTTTTGGGGGGCTAGGTCTCACTATGTTGCTCCGGGCGGGTCTTGAACCACGATCCCCAGGCCCAGCCATGCTCCATAGGCTGGTGCTTACAGGCTTGCGCCACCATGTCTGGCTCCCTTCTTGCATCTTGGCTCACTGCTTATGTCTGTCCCCCTTCCCCAAGCTTCCCCTCCCCTCTCCACTGGACACTGTCCCTTGGATCTCTCCCCACTCTGCAGTTTGAGGGCCACCTTGTTGGACTTAGGAACTGGGCTTGTGGCAGCACCTTTGCGTAGTACCTGACACTGGATCTGTGCCTGACAGAGCACGGTGTGCATGGTGTGCATATAGAGCATAGTGTGCCTCTGAGCGTGCAAGGCCGCAGTTCCATAATCCTGGCACAGATCACTGCCCTGGGCCTCACCCTGCCCGGGACCTGCTCACCACTGCGTTGTGCCCCTCTACTGGCTTTCAGGAGCAGCCCTTGCTGTGAGGTTGCTGCTCTGCAGGCAGATGCCTCTCTTCTGTCACTGTCCCCGCCGCCTACCAGTCTGCATCTCTGGTGCTCCCTGGGACTGTGTTGAGCTGGTATTCTGGGCTGGTTCCACACCCAGCGTCTCCTCTGCACTGCACCACATCCTTCCCTTTCCTGCATCTCCATGCTGTTCTGCGGGCCTCCACTGCACCATCTTTTCAGTCAGAATGCATGGGCGCCAGCACAGTGCTGGCTCTGGCCCTGAGCTAGTGTCTGCAGTGGGAGAAGAATTGGCGAGGCTTAAACGGACCTCCTTGGTGTTCCTCTACCTGCCCACCAAGGAGCATACCTCCACCTGTCCATCAGGTAAACACACCACACCGGGGGGCTGTGCCCCTGTGCTGCTCGCATCCTGCCCATGAAAGATGCCTGAAGGGCTGGGCACGGTGGTGCATGCCTGTAAACGGCAGCATAGGAAGCCGCAGTTCAAGTCCTGCTGGGGGCACATGGCGAGACCTAGTCCCAAAAAAATAGCTGGGCGTGGTGGTGCGCGCCTGTAATCCCAGCTACCTGGGAAGCTGAAGCTGGGGATGGCTTGAGTCTGTGGTACCCCGGGCAACGAGAGCCTGAGGTTCCATGGGCAAAAATAGCGAGACCTAGTCTCAAAAGGAAAAAAAAAGATTCCTGGCACTGGCTCATTCTGCTGCACTGTGCCTGTGTCTGCGCTGGCATCTGTGTGCACTTGGGTTCTGCTCCTGGATTGTGGAACTGCGGCCTTGCACACTCAGAGGCACCCCGTGCTCTACATAGCATCTCTCCAAGGGAGCTTTATTCTGCCCAGTGTGGCTCTGCATTCAGCCCTCTGCCTCGGGAGAGGGCTGGGCCCCTTGAGAGGGGGGCTGGGTTCCACTTTCCATTGCCAATATGGCAGCCTTGCTGTTGGCCTTGAGGTCTGTGGCCCATAGAGACAGGCGACTGACTGGGGGTCTGTCTTGCTTCCCCTGCTAAGTTCAGCTTCCTTCTGTCCCTGGTGGAGATGACAGGCTGCTGCACTGCTAGGCTCTGTGTGGCTCCTTTGGTACTTGCAGGTACCAGCTTAGCCTTTTGTTCCTGTGGCCCAGCCCTGGTCGAGTTTCCTGGTTTCAGCCAGGATGAGGCCTGAGTGATCTGAGGCTGGACATGTAGCTGCCAGCTTTGTCTTTAATGAATTGCTCATCAATTTTTCAGGGCTGTGGAGGGCAGGACGGGGGAGCCTTGGTCTAGGTCTGGATGCATGCATCTGGGCTAGGAGAGTGATGAGGTGGACTGGTGTTAGGAGTCGTGTGTAGAATGAAGAAGAAATTGAGATGGAAGAGAGTGATAGTGATCTTTGTGTCTAGCCCACAGAATGGGGATCTTGGGAAGCATGTCCAGGTCCAACCTTTTTTTTTTTTTTTGAGACTAGGTTCACTATTTTTGCCCGTGGAACTGCAGGCTCACGTTGCTCGGGGTACCACGGACTCAAGCAATTCCCAGCCTCAGCTTCCCAGGTAGCTGGGATTACAGGCATGCGCCACCACACCCAGCTATTTTTTTGGGACTAGGTCTCTCTGTGTTGCCCTGAGTGGGACTCGAACTGCGATCCCTAGCTCCAGCCGCTTCATAGGCTGAAGCTTACAGGCACGAGCCACCGTGCCCAGCTTTCCAGGTCCAATTTTAATGAAGTTGAGATGCTCCTTATATACCCCAGCAAGGAAAAGTTACAATGATGTAATGAGGAAGTAGCAAAACGTATGCGATATGCAGCAGGGAAGATGTGGGGATGCGCGGTAACAGGAGAATTTACCTTTGGGGGCAACAGACATAACAGGAGAATTTACCTTTGGGGCCACAGACATTACTAGTAGGTCATATGTCTCTTGGGACATTCCAAAGAGGTTAGGAAGCTGGGTTACAGGTGAGAAACATGCTGTTGCCTACCCTCTAGTGTGCCAGAAGGGGCTAGAGCGATAGGAGGTGTTCTTATCTGAAGCTCCATCTCTCTACCTGTTTCCACGTTCCAGACTGGAGACATGTCTTTTGACCTGGGTGAGGTGGGTCTTAGTCTCATGGGATCATGGAATCAGCACATGCAGCCACTGTCGGCCACCTTCTATACACAGGGTTCCAACGGTCCCTAACTTTAGGCCAGGAGGAGGGGGTAGTTAGCTGGGCCTGAGATGGACCCATAGCTGGGTAGAGAACAGGGGATCAGGCTGGGCAGGGCAAGCATGACTGGGGTGAGGCGGTGTTGGCGCCAGGGTTGGGCTGCGCTATCTAGGATCAGGCATGGCTTTGGATAACAAAATAATCCAGCGTTGTCACAGAAGTAGTATTTGGGTTCCCTAAGCCCTGGTTGGGACTGTGCCTGGCTGGGATTGAGTATGATCCCAGCCACTAAATTTGAAATCTGTTGGGAGTTTTATTTCTCCTGGGGCCTCTCTGGGGGAATGGATGTTCAGTTGACAAACCAAAGGGAACAAGAATCTTATTGCAAACAGATTCTGTGTACCCAGGGTCTTCAGAAGACATTGGTGGTTGCTGGCAGCTGCAGTTGGTACAGGCGGGAAGAAGGTCTGGGGTGCATATGCTTCAGTGCTCATATGTACACACACCTGCCTTATATGTACACTGACTTTCCCCATAAGCAAGCGCATGCTCACCACTGAATATGCCTAGGTACCTCGGCAGGGTGACTGTATGCCTACACACCCACAACATCACAGCACATTGCCTGGGGAGGGTGTAAGACGCCCATATACACCTTCACTTGTCTTTCCCCATTGTCTCACTCCGTGGCGGGGTCAATTGTAGCCCTGCAATTATTCTGGCTCCTATGCGTACTCACACAAATGGAACCAAACTTCTAGATGTAGAAGCAGCTTTAGAGGTCACCTGGGTCCCCATTCTCATTTCACAGGCTTAGACGCAGGGGTTCAGACAGGGGGCAAGTCACCTGCTCAGGGTCACACAGAAAGTTAGAGGCTCAGCAAGAATTAGATCCAGGTCTCCTGCCTCCCATTTCAGTACTTGCCAATCGGCACCAGGCAATCAATCTTACAGTCACCAGTGCGCTCACACACCAACATATGGAAACATGTATAGGAGGGGTGGAGGTCCTCACACCAGGGAGACCCCCCTCCCGCCCTCTGCTCCTCCTGCTGAGGTTGTTTTGCCCCTTCCATCACCCCAGCGGATGTGGATAAGCCATCCTCCTGCCTTCCCAAATTGTGGCTGACGGTTGCCTGAGCAACCGCCTTGCTGATTGGGGAGATTAGCTGAGGAATGTAGCTGGGCTAGTTTGTGCTAAGGCTGGGGAGCCAGTGGGGGTCTTGGGTTGCTTCAACCCACCTTCTCCCTGAGGGGAGGTCCCAGCAGAGATGGGGCCCTTAGGGAGGGGTCTGGTCACCCTGTCCCCAGTTCATCTGGGACTGAGTCCCTAAGACTCGGACTGCTCTGGGGGAAGGAAGTACGTGTGTAAAATGAGTGTGAGGCTGTGTGTGTGTTATGCGGCTCTCTGGGTGTGACGGGAGTGTGTGCTATTCGCTTGCAGGATGCAAGCTGGGGACAGCTTCCCACACCAGTTCCTGACATGTGACTCTGGGCCCCTTGGTGCTCCCTCCTGCTCCACAGTGTCCTCAGGAGGAGCCATCTGCCCTCCTCATGGTTTATGGGATGTAGGCCTTTCTCATCTGAATCTAGTGCTCCCTGGCTCCAGCAACAACTGAGGTTTCCTAGTTCAAAACCAGGCGAACTCTCATCCTAGCACTAACTGCCCTCCAAGGCCTGGCCCCAGCCTCCCTCCCTCCATTTTACCCCCTTGTGGATAATCTGGGTCCTCTCTGTGCCCTGAATGACTTGGGATTTCACTCACCCCATCACTGTGCTGCTTTCCACTTCTTCTGGTTGGGGGATCCGCATCCTTCCAGATTGCCCAGGGGCGCCCTCCTCCTGGAAACCTTTCCCCTGCACCCACCCTCCTCCTGGGTCCCCTCTTTTGGCTGGGCATTTGTCTCATTCCTGCCACTCCCCCAACCCCAGACTCTAAGGACCCCTGAGGTCAGGGCAGAGCCTTAGCCATCACTGTGCCTCTCATGGTGCCCACGTGGAAGCTGCTTTGTGCTGTCAGTGAACTAACATCCAAAAATGGGCCTAAGTTAACGCTCATGGCCTTCTTTGTGTTTTTACTTATTTTTATTTTTTTGAGACTAGGTCTCGCTATTTTTGCCCGTGGAACTGCAGGCTCATGTTGCCCATGGTACCATGGACTCAAGCAATCCCCAGCCTCAGCTTCCCAGGTAGCTAGGATTACTGGTGCGCACCACCACGCCCAGCTAGTTTTTGGGACTAGGTTTCGCTGTGTTGCTCTGGGCGGGACTCGAACTGCGATCCCCAGACCCTGCCGCAACTTTGTAAGCTGTCACTTACAAGCATGCACCATAGTGCCTGACCAATGTGGCCTTTTTTGGTGTGTAGCAAGCCCTCTTGAATAAAGACAGGTGGCTTCAGTTCCCAGTTCTGGGCCTTAATATATGGCCTTGGACCAGTCACCTCATTTCTCTGTGCCTCAGTGTCCTTCTGTAAAACAGGAATAAAAAGAGTGCTTACCTCCTGGGTAACTCTGAGGGCTTATTGGCACAGGAGGTCAGGGTGGTGAGTGGCAGCCCCGTGGTGGAGGTGCTGAGAGATTGTGTGTGTGTGTGTGTGTGTGTGTGTGTATGCCTGTATTGGAGTGGAGAGGGAGCCCCTGTGATCATACTTAACATGAACTGAAGTCTGATCTAGTTTCTCCCTCCTTGTGACCCAGAGCCTCCAGCAAGAGTTGGGTTTATAGCAGCATTGAGCCGTTCAGACTAAAGGTGATGGGGTTTTTCCTCGGGCCTAGGAGAGCTGCTTATACCTCTCCTGGGGTGGAGTTTTTCTTGGGGGGTATGGTCCTAGAGATGTTACCCCAGAGTTTGTAGTTGGAATAACACCTAACCCAGGCCTGAGAGTGTAAAGGACGAGGGAGAGGGAGTCATTCTGATTGGTCACTCAAGCAGGTACCCAGGACAGAACCCCATGTGAGTTGTGCTATTTTCTTGCCACTGGTTCGGGTTTTTTTCTTTTCTTTTCTTTCTTTCTTTTTTTTTTTTTTTGAGACTAGGTCTCACTGTTTTTGCCTGTGGAACTGCAGGATCTCATTGCCCGGGGCACCACAGACTCAAGCAATCCCCAGCCTCAGCTTCCCAGGTAGCTGGGATTACAGGCGCGCGCCACCACGCCCAGCTATTTTTTTGGAACTAGGTCTTGCTACGGGCCCCAGGTGGGACTCGAACCACGATCCCTAGCCCCGGCTGCTTCATAGGCTGAAGCTTACAGGCACGAGCCACCGTGCCCGGCCTTGGTTCGGGTTTTTTTCTGGTCTCAGCTGCTCCCATCACTATTCTTGATGGGACTGTAAGTGCCAAGGCTGAGGAGAGTGCAGGGGCCAGTTTGCAGTTCTGTCTGAACCAGAGGTGTTCTCAGCTTTATTAGCTGCCCAGCTCAGAGCTTAGGCCCTTGGGCCCTCATTACCGACCAAGGGACTCATGTCTATTTCGACCCTCTCTTCCCTCTCCCCTTGCTCCCCATATAAACTCTAAATAGTGACTCCAAGTCATAGGAATTTGCTTCCTCCAGGCATACACGGCTGCTTTTGCACGTGTGTACATTGCATATACGACTGCTTTTGCACGTTCCTGCAGGCAGACACTTGAGTCGGTGAGTTAGGGCTGCACCCTGAGCCCAGGTGCCAAGTGGGATAATGGCTGTCTCAGAAGTACTGCCTCGGAAGGCCCCATCACTTGAAGGCTTGAACCTTATGCAGGCTCATAAGCCTGAGACCACGGGTGGCAATTGCTGGTGTTTTGGGGAGATACTTTTGTAGCTGGCTGAGGGTGTTCATGACCCCCAGTCATGAACTGTTTGTCCTCTCTGTGAGGATAGAGGGGTAAACCTGTGGGCAGAAGGCTCTCCGTTCAAATGTCCCTTGTCCCCACTGCCACTTACCTGCTACCCGACCTTGAGGAAGTCATGTGGACTCATGTTTGACTTCCTCATCTGTAAAGGGGGGGATTCTAATCCTCTCTTGAGTTGGGGCGAGGCACAGTGATCTAACAAAAATGGTTGCTGTAGAGGAGGGTCTTTGACAGGCTGATGCTTGCACTGTGCAGGGGTCTTGGGGAGTGCTGAGGCTGTGCAGGGAGGTCTTGGTTTGGGGAGGGGTATTGTGAAGAGGGCCAGGGAGAGGGGGAGGGCAGGAGGGTGAACCTGGGGTGGGAGGGGACAGCCAGCAGCATCCCCCAGTCTGGCTCACAGACCCTGTCCGCACAGCTGGCTGCACCTTCGAGGAGGCGAGTGACCCGGCAGTGCCCTGCGAGTACAGCCAGGCCCAGTACGACGACTTCCAGTGGGAGCAAGTGCGGATCCACCCAGGCACCCGGGCTACTGCGGACCTGCCCCACGGTGAGCTGGCTTTGGACCTCCATTTCCAGGGGTGGGGGAGTGGGGGGCTCCATTGGTTGTGTGACCTTGAGCATATTCCTTATCTGCGCATCTGCTTTTGTATCTGAAATGACATGAATGGCCTGGGAATGTGAAACTCTCTGGACTGTCCAGTTGTGTCTGGGAGTTTTACCTGTGAAATGGGCGCAGGTTCCAGTGATGAAAAGCCCTGATCACAGTCCGTTCAAACCCACTTGGAATTTTCCTCTTGCCTAGTTCGGAAGCCATACTCCTCCTGCCAGATCTAAGTTCTCCACCTCCTGGGAGATTCTCTCCTCCCTGCAAGCTGCTGAATCCTGGTCTCCTTAGGATTTGAAGATGCAGGGCGGCTAGCTGTGTGTCCAACCTTCCTTCCTCTGCTCAATTCTTCCTGGAAGTCCAGGTCCTTCCTAGCTTCTAGCTTCTCAGGCCTGTTTTGGGTCAGGGCTTTTGGCATCGTGAGCACTGGATTGGGAGTCAGGTGGTTAATTACATGACGTCTACTGTTGGCCTCTGACTTTGCCGATGACTCCAAGAGCCCTGGCTCCAGAATGGTGGATACTGGGGTTCAAATCCCAGCTTCATCACTTTACCAGCTGTGTGAACCTGAGCAAGTCGCTTCAATGAGCTTCCATTTTCCTGGGTGTAAAGTGGGGAAAGCAATTATCCATTTTGGAGGGTGATTAGATAATACCTATAAAATGCCCAATATGGGGATAACATGCTGGGGTTCAGTTAATGAAAGAAGGACGCTCTTGATTAGCATCCTCTTTCACTGGGAACAGAATCAACTGGAAATGAAGAAAGGGTAAGACAAGTGGTGACCAAATGACTACCCTTATTACTGACAGAGTCTGGGTGAAAGGAAATAGCAGAGCAAGAAGCACGTGGGCTTGCTGAGGGAACCCTCAAATTGGACAACCTATAGACCACCTCAGTGACAGTAATGGGTCAGGACTGTTGTCATCAGTCCACAGCATAGCTGAGACTGCATCCACAGCCAAGGGGTGGGGGTCGGGCAGCAAAGTTCCCCAGCTTTCAGGCAGCTGGACTCCTAGCGCCTTGTCTGACCTCTGAATCAGCGGGTGCAAAGTCTGACCTGTCTGGCAATGATCTGCCAGGGTGCCCACTGGGGAAGGGATTCTGTGTGGTCCCTTTCCATATCCTGAGGGCTCAGTCCAGGTTGGTTCACAGTTGAATTCACTTCTGACAGCCCTGACCGCCCTGTGTGGGCTCTGGCCCTCCCACTGCCCCAAGCAGAGACATGCCCAGAGAGAAAGGATCGAGAGACATTTAGTATTTAGTGTGAGCCTTTTGCTGGGCTTTAGGGGAACAGTGGTGAGCATGGTGGAGAGGATTCTCCCTTGCGCTCACATTCTAGGGAAGGGAGATGGGGGTGGAGAGAGGAGGGAGAGTCATTCCAAGACAGAGAACTGGAGGGAGAAGGAAGAACTCAAGGAATGAAGGCAGTGAGTGGAAGAGGAGTGAGGGATGCAGAGTGAGAAGAAGTAGGGGGAAAGCCAGAGGGAGAGGGAGCAGAAGGAAGAGGCAAGAACAAAGTGTCAGATTGAAGGGAGGAGAAAGACACACAGCTGCTCACAGGGAGAAGAAGGAGGAGGGAGGAGGACTGAGCGAAGAGGATGGAGTGGGCCAAGAGAGGCTGTTGGGGGTTGGGATGTGCCCCTTCTCAGGTGGGGAAAGGCACCTGGAGTTTTGTTTACTACCCTGCTAGGTCTGATCTGGGATCTGCCTTCACAGGCTCCTGGCTCAGAGATGAATGAGATCCCCTCTAGTGGACTTCCTGGGGAGCCCTCCCCGAGGAGGGAGCTTCCTGGTTTGGGATCTGAATGAGCTTACGTTGGCTGGCATCCAAGCCAGGAGAAGGTAGTGCTGGGTGGCTGCGGGCACCTCCTTAGCAACTGCAGGGGCCCCTCCCTGCAGAAGGGAAGCCAAAATCTCCCAGCCAAGCACAGAGGAGTCTAGCCAGCTCCCCACCCCCACGCCCCAGCTCCTGCTTCTCTGGGGAAGGGGCTGGGCTGCCTATCTCCAGGTTGGAAATCAAGAGAATTCTATCCCAGGAATTCAAACTTGGCAGTGAGGGTGGGCTGAGGTGGGGTAGAGTGGGGGGACCGGTGGAAGGGGAGCCACACTTCTTTATTCAACCTCTGTTGTACACATCCAGTCAGCTTGGATTCAGAGCATGTTCTGGGGACACAGTGGAGCCCCCAGACATCATAGGCTGATAGGGAGACAGACACACACTTTGTTAATGATGCAGGGGCCATAGAGGGACAGCGAGGTGGGGCTTCAGAAGAGGTGGCCTTTGAGGGCCTGTCATGTGTCAGAGTCTTGAGATGACTGACCTGGCCCCTGCCTCCAAGTACAATGGTGAACAGGGAATGCTCTGGGTTGGCATGGATGCAGATTGTGGTTGTAGATGGGGAAGAGCCATAAAGGGTTTTTACAGTCAGATTTGCATGATTTTTGCTGCTTGATTTTTCCCTCTGGGAAACAGGCGGGGAAAGGACTTACCCAGTGAGCCAGACCTGGGACTGAATCCGACTGGATCCAAATATCTGGGAGCCCTTTGCTTCCATCCCCTCCTTGACTCCCCCACATTCTCCTCTCAGCTCCTACCTGTTCCTCTTCTCCTTCCAGGTTCATATTTGATGGTCAATGCTTCCCAGCACGCCCCAGGTCAGCGGGCCCATATCATCTTCCAGAGCCTGAGTGAGAATGACACCCACTGTGTACAGTTCAGTTACTTCTTGTACAGCCGGGATGGGCACAGCCCCGGCACTCTGGGCATCTATGTGCGTGTCAATGGGGGTCCCCTAGGCAGTGCCGTTTGGAATATGACTGGATCCCATGGCCGTCAGTGGCATCAGGCTGAGCTGGCTGTCAGCACCTTCTGGCCCAATGAATATCAGGTGGGCTGGGTTCAGTCTGTGGTAAGCCTATGGCAGGGGGTGGGGGTGGGGGATGGGGAGGTGGGGGAGGGGTGACTGTAGGGAAAGAAGGGTGTCAGCTAGAGGTCAGAGTAAGCAAGTGGCTATGATTGGAATTAGTCTGTATTCAGCATCAGGAGTGAGTCTATGGTCAAGGTCATAGATCAGTCTGTGGTTAGTTAGCTTAGTTAGCACTGTGTTACTTAGCCTAGGCTCAGCATCAAAGGTCATTGTTAATGGCCTCCATTGTAGTCTGTGGCAGGGTTCAAGGGAGTCGGAACCTTGCTGACTTGGAAAATGTCCAGGGAAAGACATTTGCTGCTTGAAGGTAACTGTTTAGGATTGGGATGGAACCTCTGATCTTGACATTGTTAGTTCTGGGTGCTGATACCCACTCCCGCAATTAGCTGATGTGGTAGGGAGGGCCGTTATGAGCCAGGCTGAACTCCGTTGCCTGAGAAGGATGAGGCTGAAGACAGCTGAAAAGGGATTCTTGCAGGCATTTCCCCAGGACCTAAGGGATATCAGCCTGACGGGGATCCTCCTGCCTCCTCCAGGTGCTGTTTGAGGCCCTCATCTCCCCAGACCTGAGGGGCTATATGGGCCTAGATGATATCCTGCTTCTCAGCTACCCCTGCGGTGAGTCCCAGCCCTTTGGGGCATGGGGTGAGGGGTTTGGGCAGCTGCAGGGGGCACATGCCTAGTTTACACCAAGACTCTATTCCCGCAGCAAAGGCCCCGCACTTTTCCCGCCTGGGGGACGTGGAGGTCAACGCAGGCCAGAATGCTTCCTTCCAGTGCATGGCATCCGGCAGAGCAGCTGAGGCTGAACACTTCCTCCTGCAGGTGAGGGGCCAAGGTGGGGACCTGGGCAAAGGGGGTGGGGGGGGACCTTCTGGGTTTGACTCCCTTGCAGCGAACTGTCCTTCCTTCAGGCTCCGACACCCATGCGCACCTGTTTGGGCTCTCCTGGGGTCCCCTATGCCTCCAGGATAGATCCCGGCTCCAGTATCCCCCAGTCATACTCTCCAGTAAAGAGAGAGAGTGGCTTCTTAAGTGCCTTATCCTACATCTTCCTATGGCACAGCTGGAAGTCCAGTACGCTGCTAGTATAGTGGCCAGGGCTAAATAAGGCCAGGGCATTTCCCACTGTCCTCACCCCAGGTCAAGTGAGAGAGGGTCCCTCCCTCTGACCCCACGTCCCTTCTCCCACAGCGGCAGACCGGGGCACTAGTGCAGGCGGCCAGTGTGAGGCACATCAGCCACCGGCGCTTCCTGGCCACCTTCCCGCTGGCCGCAGTGGGCCCCGCGGAGCAGGACCTGTACCGCTGTGTGTCCCAGGCCCCGCGCGGCGCGGGCGTCTCCAACTTCGCAGAGCTCATCGTCAAGGGTCAGTACGCCGACGCTGGCAGAGGGCGAGAGGCCGGGGGTGGCCCCCCGGGTGGCCTCCATGTCCCCACCTGAAGTTTGGTTGAGGGCGTGGCCTGTGGAGGGGTGGGGTCTGGGCGGCAGTGGGCGGAGTCTCTCAAAGGTCTGAGGGAGGAGGAGGGTCTGAGAGGTGGACCTCGAGGGGACCTGGTCCCAGTGTGAGTCCGATTACTTGGGGTCAGGCTCTGGGCGCCTGGTTGACCTGAGCTGGCTAGTGGCCAGTCCTGGAGGTGCCGAGTTGGGGATGTGGAAGGGACTGAAGGTGCGCTGTGGGGTGAGGGTAGGATCAGTCTTTGCAGCGGGCAGCCCCCGAGGACCTGGGATTTCGTGGGGGTGGGGAATCTGGTGGAGGGGTTGCATGAGGAACCTGAGAGGACAGTGAAGTGTTTGGAGGTTTGAGTCTGGTGGGATGTAGGCTTTGGGACCAGGGTCTCCCAGAGGCATCCATCAGTTCCTTCTCTCCCCTTTTCACCTCACAGAGCCCCCCACCCCCATCGCGCCCCCGCAGCTGCTCCGCGCGGGGCCCACCTACCTCATCATCCAGCTCAACACTAACTCCATCATCGGCGACGGGCCGATCGTGCGCAAGGAGATCGAGTACCGCATGGCGCGCGGCCCGTGGGCGGAGGTGCACGCGGTCAACCTGCAGACCTACAAACTGTGGCACCTCGACCCTGACACTGAGTACGAGATCAGCGTGCTGCTCACACGCCCAGGCGACGGCGGCACTGGCCGTCCCGGGCCACCGCTCATCAGCCGCACCAAGTGCGCAGGTGGGTGCTGGTCTCTCCTCTGGACGCTCAGGCCAGAGCCTCGGGGCAACCTTGGGAGGTGGTGTGAACCGGATTTGTGCACCTAAAACTTTCTGAAATGTGGTTTCCCCTCAATTCTTGGTACGATAAAATAATAGCACTTATTTTTGTGGAAGATGTTTCCACCTATGTACACACATACATCTGTTGATTTAAAACACACCAAGCTGGGCGTGGTGGTGCATGCCTGTAATCCAAGCGCTGGAAGGCAAGAGGCCTGGGATCACTTGAGTTTGCCGGCTCAAAACTACCCCGGGCAACATAGCGAGACCTAGTCTCAAAAAAAAAAAAAAAAAAAAAAAAAAAAAAAAAAAAAAAAAAAAAAAAAAAAA
>PVHY01014661.1:12529-37953 GCA_004024945.1 Uropsilus gracilis | reverse complement strand
GGCGTGGTGGCGCGCGCCTGTAATCCCGGCTACCTGGGAAGCTGAGGCTGGGAATTGCCTGAGTCTGTAGTACCCTGGGCAACGAGAGCCTGCGGTTCCACGGGCAAATATAGCAAGACCTAGTCTCAAAGCCTGAACTCAGAGAAATTTCTTGACCAACACTGGCAGGAGGCAAGACCCCCAAAGCCCGACACCAGAGCCATAAGGAAAAGCAGCAAAGCAATGGAGATGGGATTGGATTGGAGAGGATGGCCTGCAGCAAAAAAACATGAACAGATCACAAATGAATATAGCCTGGCCACCCAACACAAACTTAAGACTGAAAATCTAACAGCAAGGTGCGCGTGGACCCAACAACGCAGTTCCTCACCCAGAGAAAAGACACTAACATAGGAAAGAGACTAAAGGACTCAGCACACTAATAAATAACAAAGAGTGGGGTGTGAGAGAATGGAGGGAGCATCAGAGGGAGGAGGGAGGGGGAACAATATATAACAGAGAGGTTGTAACCCAAAGAACAAAATAAAATTGTTTATATATTTAAAAAAAAAAGAAGTCTAAAGCAGGTGATAAGTCTGGAAATGTAAGGAGGGATAGTGAGTAGGTGGGGGATTTGGTGAGGCACAGCAAAAGGATTTGAATTTGAAAAACCCTGCAGTGACCTTCCCCTTGTCTCTAAAAAGGAGATGCCCTTACCACAAAAGAGATTAAAATGAGGTAGTGTACACATCTCCTAGCACACCACTATAGGAAGACTGTTAGATAAAAATCCTTCAGGAAATGTTGGTTTCTTATTTGTGCCCCTTTTCCTTCCCATAGCTTTCCTATCTTCCTTCTACTTTCCCTGACTTCTCCCCTACCCCCAGCCACCCTCAGCTTCAGTGAGTAGTCTGAAATGGAGGTACCTTCCATGTACAGGTTCAGTCATTCACACTGCAGGCAAGAGCTGCATGCTCCCAACGCTTTCCTAGCCCCCCTCACTGGTGCTTTACCCCATCATTCATTCTCCTGCTGGGATCCTCACAGTAAAGGCCTCATGGGGTGTCTCTCATGGAGCAACAGAGCTGCTGCAGCCCTGCAGAGTATCCTCACAATTCCTTGATAAGTGGCTGAGACAAGGCTCACACAAGGTCAACTACAACAAAGAGCTGGAACTTAGTCCACTCTTCTTATCCACTGCAGTATGGGCCATAAACAGAGCTGAAATATAAAACAAATCTTTATAAAGTGTTACTATAATGTAATGAAACTGATTACACTTTCCGTGCCTTCAGGTGTGAGAAACTAAGTAATATAAATACAATTTGTCATAAATAAAATCTCATCCTGCTCATTCAATGTAGTTATGTCTACTACAATCACTCATTTGACCATACTGGCATGATGGCTCTGACTTAGACAAATCAAACCAGCACCATTTTAAAATCAAGGCCCACTTCTGTAGTTGACTCTGAATCTTGAAATTGCTATCTCATCAAATATTACTCATTGAACTTGGCCTCCTGGCCTAATGAGTCGGTGCCTTACTTTGACATATGTGGCATGAAACCCTCAATGTCTATTATTATATGTAGTATAATCTCCCGTAAATTTTACTCATTCTTCTTTTTTTTCCTAGTCTGGAGCTACTCTTCTCTCCTGTCCTCCATTGTATATCTTCCAATATCTGTGCCTTTCTCCCATCTTTTATGATCTTTTGTCTTGGTCTTTTTGTTATTTTACTATGGTAATGTATCTTTGCTAGTAGCGTTATCAATTTTTTTGTAATGTTCCATTGATAATACATATCTATGTGCTTTAAAAGTAAACTCTAGTTATTCACTGAACAACTTATTCACTGAATGCCAAATAGGTGTCTAATACTAAAGCTACAGTAGAGTTAATCTTGCTGATAGAATTTTCAGTCAGTAAGTTGAAAAAGACAATGTAGATGCAAGTTCTTTCCACTAGATTATCACAAGTAAGAAACAGTACTGTTCTGATGCAAGAATTTGCAAAAACAGGTCACAGAAAAGTAAATCTTTTAAATAGCATAAAAGATCCAAGATATGTTTTTAAAAAATAACTTTCTATTTTATGAATCATATCAGCAATTTAGAAGTGAAATACAGAAACATTTTCAAACCTCACATCCACTGTATTATTAGACTCATGGTCAAACACTTCAAAGGCTTCTCTGATTCTTCTGTGATAATCTGCTACCGTAGGCTCTGTAGAAGACAAAGTGAATAAAATTTATTTCACTGTGAATTTTTAGCAAAAAATTTTCAATCACTAAACTTGAAACGCTTAGTAAAAACATGTAGGATTCTTTCCTAATCCTCTGAATATATCATTTAGCATGTTTAGTGTCCTCTGGAGATCATAAAGAATGAAACATCTCTTTAAAAGATGTCTATTATTATATGTAGTATAATCTCAGTTTTTACTGAGTAAGCCACTCAGTGAGTTTCTACATCTGCATATCATCATGGAGTCACTCCCCAAGTTCAAGGCATAGCATAGTCCTGGCACAGTCTATCTCTGACCCAGGTCTTTTGGGTGGAGTCCTAGGTCAAGATGGTGAGGGAACCCACTGACAGAGTATGCTCAGTTCATAAGTGTGCTGGTCTGCCTTGCTCCAGCACACTTGAGGAGGGCTGACATTGGTGGGAAGAGGTATACAAAAGCAACATGTGACATTCCCTCAGAGTTCTCAAAGTAGTTTTGAGAAGACTCACACAAAACAATTAAAATGTCATTAATTCAATAAATATTTGTGAGGTACCTACTATGTGCTGTATTTTCAAAAACAATTTGAGCAAGGTGCACATTAGTTCTTGTTCAAAGGTTTAATAAAATTCATTTGCAAAGCTGTCTGGGCTTTAGTTTTCAGGAAGACTTTAATGCTGTTTCAGTTCCCACGCTTGTGATTGGTTTGCTCAACTCTTCTGTTTGTTTCTGATTTAGTCTTGGTAAATTATATTAATCTTGACATTTGTCCATTTCTTCAAGGTTATTGAATTAACAGGTAAACAGTTATTCATAGTAATCTTTTTGGTCTTTTTTTTTTTCTGTGCCATCTGTGTATTTTAAAAATACTAGAAAAGAGAATGTTTCAAATACATTTTTGATGCTATCATTAGCCTACTTACAGAAGTCAGATAAAGATAGTACAAGAGTATTATATCCCTAATGAACAGCAATACAGATATCGCCAACAAAATGCTAGCAGACTGACTCAAACAATATATCATAAATATTACACATCATGATCATGTGGAATTTATTACAGAGATGCAAGGATGGTTTAGCATACCTAAGTGAATTAACAATATCAACTAAAGCAGAGATAATAACCACATATGATCACTAGATGCAGAGAAAGTATTTGCAAAATTCACACCCATGTGTGATTAAAACTCTGAAGAAGATAGGAAGAGACTACATATATAATAAAGTCCACATGTTACAAACCAACACCCAATATAGTACCAAATGGTAAAAAATTGAAAACTTTCCCCATAAGATCAGGAACAAAACAAGGATGCCCACTGTCACCAATTTTTTTTTTAATTTACCACTAGAGGTTTTGGCCAGAATTACTAGATAACATCAGGAAATAAAGAGAATCCAGGTCAGAAAAGGAAAAATTATAACTATTCACAGGTGACATATCATGCATATAAAACACTAAAGACTCCACTAAAATGCTATGAGAAACAATAGTGAATACAGAAGAATACACACAAAGTCAACACAGACATATCAGTAGTATCTTTTTTTCACACAATGAATGAGAAGCAAAAATACCTCAAGAAAATAACTCCATTTATAGTTGCTTTAAGAGGAATGTATTATGTGCAATTAAACTATAATGATTATGGTCTGCAGCATATTTGTTGTCTTGCACTGGAACTTCAACAGGGCCTGAACCACTTGCTGCCATTGAACCCTTTTCTCCTTCAACAACATTAAAATCCAGTCTCTCTCTATATCCTGCATTGCAAAGGTATTTCTTGAGTATATCTTAATGGGAATTTGGTGTATAAATACATCTTCCTTGGTGCCATTTCTATTGATGAAGCAATATCCATTCCTTACATTACACCATTTTACTGTTCCCTAAATCACTGTTAGATGACTTTGCTGTCCCCATCATCAGCTTGATAACATGAGGCTGCCCTTCCCTACACTGAGGGTTAGGGGAGGAAAATGGCTGCAGGTGCTGGATCTCAATCTCACTTGCTACTCGCAGTTAAGGTGATGGTAGCACATCAGGGAAGTAGTATAGCTGCCACCCTCCCTGGCTGTAATGTTAACTAGGCTGGTGAATTGGAGCTGCTCGGGCTTCTCTAGGACCACTCCCCACTCCTGCTATTTATTGAATTCCAATGGAAATTCTTAAAAGTAAAAATATTGATTTGTTATAGTTCAAATCTCAAAACTCCAAATAATGTCAATCCTCCCCAGTTAGGGAAATATAGTGTTCTATAATTGCCAAAACTAATACAATAGAGACTATATATATATATATATATATATATATATATATATATATATATTCCACTGATAAGAGTACTAAGAGTACTAATTCAAGAGCCAGATCATCTGAGTTCAAGTCCATCTGACTCTTCCTAAAATTTACACACCACACACACATATACACATAAATACTAGTTGTGAGATACTAGATAAGTTACTAGCCTCTATGTCTAAGTTCCTCATCTGCCAAACAGTGATAATAGCATCTTCCTTGGAAAACAACATGTTTCCTCAAACAGTTAAATATTGGTTTGTTGTATGACCCAACAATTCCACTTATGGATATATACCAAAAACTAACTAACAAACAAAACCCTTAAAGCAGGGACCTGTGCAGATATCTGTGCACAAGTATTCACAGCAGCATTATCACAATAGCTTAAAGGTAGAAACAACCTTAAATTTCTAAATAATGAAAGGATAAACAAAAATGGCATATATCACTGGTAGAATATTACTTAGCTTTAAAAAATAACAAAATGCTGACGCACATTGCAACATGGGTGAACCATAAAGACATCAGAGTAAGTGAAATAAGTCAGTCACAGAAAGGTAAGCACTGTATGATGCCATTTACATGGGCTACCTAGAGTAGTCAAATTTGTAAAGATAGAAAGTAAATAAACATAGAAAGTAGAATGGGCTGCCAGAAAGACTAGGGGGTTGACAGGACATAGGCATGGGGATTTATTGTCCATGGGCATGAAGTCCTTTCAAGGATGATGAAAAGGTTTAGAAGAATGGTGATGGTGATGATTGCAAAGCACTGTTAATGTCACTTGAAATGGTAAAGTGGAAATTTTATGTTAAGCATATTTTACATAAATGTAAACATGATATTTTTATATTAATAGGTCAATCTTAAAGATGACAATAAAATAAAATGACATCTTCATATATTTGATAATTACATAAGTTAAAATGTGTAAAAAATTTAGGTTAGTGTCTCATCCATATTAAGTGGTGTATATATATATGAAAATAATTAGCATGACTGACTCTAGGCTTAAATGCAGTTCTGTTTTAAAATATACTAACATGTGATTAAAACTGTGCCAACTGATGAGCCTAGATATGAATGAATGTTTATGGAAGAAAGCTATATAAAACCCTCAAATGGCCTGTTATTTAGATAAGATTAAAACAAAACAAGTTACCCCCACCCCATTCAGGTCAGCTGGGAAGTCACGCTGCCATGCTCCAATCCAGTTTGGAGCCCCCCGCCCTGTGCCACCATCAAAGACTGCTCTCTAATGGATTCACCCTCCCAGAGGCCTCCTCAGAGCCTGCCCCACCCCATTCAGGTCAGCCAGGAAGTTAGTGATGACAGTATGGCACCGGCACTACTAAGTAAACTAAAGTTCAGACTTACGCACAGCCTTGATAATGTACAACATGCCCACCAATACTAGAGCATAGCTGCTCAATATGTAACACAAGCCTGAAAACAAAGCACAGTAAGGAGAAAAACTGTAGACATGTAAGCAAGCCCTATGGATAAGAATACATCACCACTAAAGAAAAGTCAATCTCCAGAAAGCACCAAGGAAGATATTGAAGAAATGACATGTATTTCCAACAAAGACTTCAAAATCACATGACAAGAGCATTTCAACTGATAAGGGAAGTAGAAAAACATAAAAATGAAACCATCAACAAGAATAACTTAATAGACAAACTGAAGAATGAAAATGAATGCCTGAAAAAAAAATTGAAGGAGATCCAGGAATTAAGAATTACAGTAGAGGGGCTCAAAAATGCAGGGAAAAGTCATGAAAGCAGATTAGATGAAATAGAAGAACAAATCAGCACATTCGAGGAGACAGAAATAGAGAGGACAGAGAGGACAACGAAAGAAAAAGAGGGAGAAAAAACAAAGTAAGAACTGAAGAAAAACTCAGAAACCTGTCAGATTCCTTAGCGAGAGGAAATATAAGAGTAATCAGAATCCCAGAAGGAGAAGAGAGAGTCATGGGAATGGAAAGACTTTTTAATACAATAATAGAAGAGAACTTCCCAACTCTGAAGAAATTAGAATAGACATAATATGGGAAGCAAAAAGAAACTAAACTACTTTAATGAAAGAAAAACCACAGCAAGACACATCCTAGTAAAACTTACAAGAACCCAAGATAAGGAAATGAGATTGACTAGAGAAAAGAAACATAACCTACAAAGGAAAGCCCATTAGACTGACTTCAGATTTCTATGAAGAGACACTCCAGGCAAGGAGAGAATGGAGCAATATCTACAAAAAAAACTCCAAGACAAAAAGTGCCAGCCAAGAATACTCTACCCTGCAAAACTATCCCTCCTATATGAAGGAAAAATTAGAGCCCTCTCTGACAAGCAAAGTCTCCAGAAGTTTGCTACCACTAAAGCCCCCACTCCAAGAAATTTTGCGAGGCCTCAAGAGCAAACTCATAAGAAGAATAAGTAGAACAAACAAAGAACCAAATCAAAATCTCAAAATGACCACCAAAAAACCAATGTTAGAATCTCAAACATCAATACTCACTCTAAATGTTAATGGTCTAAACTCAGCAATCAAAAGACATAGAGTTGCAGACTGGATCAAAAAACAGGACCCAACAGTCTGCTGCCTCCAAGAAACACATCTGCTTTCTAAGGCCAAGCATAGACTGAAGGTACAGGGCTGGAAAAATACATTATAAGCAAATGACCCCAACAAAAAAGCAAGGATTGTCATTCTTATATAAGACAGAGCAGACTTCAAACTAAAAATGTGACAAAAGATAAAGAAGGCCACTATCTAATGGTTAAGGGGTCATCCACCAAAAAGATATAACAATTATCAACATATAAATTCACAAAACAACTACTAGCAGAACTGAAAACAAATATGGTAAGAATACGTGGGCAGGAGGTGAGGGCTGAGCACCTCTACTGCAGGTTTGGGGTGAGGGGGTTCCCCTCAGATTTACACCAAACTCAATAGACCTTCACTAGAAAGAAGAATTCAGTCTCCTGTGCCCCACAGTCAACCATGGTGACTGGTCACAACACCCCGTGGATAAGGTTAGTGGTTCCCGCCCTAGGTCTGGGGGCTGGGGTACCACTAGGGACACGCCTCAGTAAGACCCAGGTGGGTGAGTCCGCGGGCTAGGTGCGCGGGGGTCTCTGGGCTCCCAAGCCCCATGGCCAGCCATGGAGGCTGGTTGCAACACTCAGTGGGTAGGAAAGGTGGTGACGACCCCTGGGTAAGCTCCCCAAAGCCTGGAGAGCCCAGGAAGGGGGATGGTTGGGGTTTTAGCCCCATCCATCAACAAATGGTTGTTGCACGGGGTGGCCATCTGCAGCCCAGATCAGCCAGTGCATGTTTCCCCCAGCCTCCACCCCAGGGGGGGCTTGGAAGGGTACATGCCCAGCCATCTGAGTCCCACCCTCATGCAGGGAGGTACCAGTGCATGGGTGGGTTGGGGGTGGAAATGCCCCTTCCATTTCTCTCTCACCCCCAGCTTATCTTCAGGAAGAAGAAAAACATATATAATACAAACCCCATCATAGAATGGGCAAGGGACCAGGTAAAAATCTGGCCCACAAGCCTGAGCTGGACAAAGCAGATGGACAATCGAGAGAACCAGTGCGTATGAGACAGGAGAAACACTATGGAAACACGATGTCATGAGAGAAACTTCTTCACTGACACTGACGGGGTGAAACCCCCTGTATCTGACTCGAGAACCGGCAGCAAAAACAACAGAGATGGATTGGAGAAGTCAGCCTCCTATGAAAGAGCATAGACAGACCACAAGTAGATAGACTGGCCGCCCAATGCAATCTTAAGACTGAAAACCTACCAGCAAGGTTCACCTGATTCCAAAAACATAGTCCTTCACCCAGTGAAAGAACACTGCCACAGGAAAGAAAGAGACTAATGGACTTAGCACAAACTAGTAAAACAACAAAGAACAGGGCTTGATAGAATGGAAGGGGTACCAGAGGGAGGAGGGATGGGGAGGTAACCCAAGAATCATTTACTAAGGTTGTGATTTAAAGAATAAAAGTAAATCAATTAATTTTTAAAAATAAATAAAATAAAACAAAGCAAGGAAGGCCAGGCACAGTGGCACGTGCCTTTAATCACAGTCTACAGTGCAAGGCTGAGACTAGGAATTGCTTGAGTCCATGGGTTCCAGGCCTGCCCGGAGAGACCTAGTCTCAAAAAATAGCTGGGCATGGTGGTGAGCACCTGCAATCCCAGCTACTTGGGAAACTGAGGCTGGGAATTGCTTGAGTCCGTGGTACCCTGGGCAATGTGAGCCTGAGGTTCCCTGGGAAAAACAGTGAGACTTAATCTCAAAAAAAAAAAAAAAAAAAAAAAAAAAAAAAAAAAAAAAAAAAAAAAAAATGCAGTTACTCTGGCAGACTCCAAGTTATATTGAAAGCCTACACCATTATCTATGAGAATAAGTCCAATGCTGAAGAGGAAAACAACACCTACCATACAGGTTGCCTTACAATATTTCAGAACAAGTACAAACATATTATGAACAAAATTCATACCATGGTAAAGGCACATCATCCTAATTCCAATGTATTGTTGGCTATAAATTGAAGGATATACATATTTGAGATAATAAAACTGGTTAATGACTCTAATTCTCTTTCTGAACACTTACCCAGTGTTCCAAGCAGTTAAGTCAACAAGCATTTTAAAATCAAACTATAGCAATACTCCCCTTCTTTGTGTCTTTTTCTAGCCGACGATTATGTTTAAGTATCTCTGACTTGTTTTATTTAACTAGTTTTCATCCTAAAATTAAAATACCAGATTGACTGTGTATATTCTTGATAAAATATAAGACCTAGCCTCATTATATTTAGCTAAAATACTATTGTAACATCAGAAAGCTACAAATTACCTAATAACATTTGCATACTAACAGTCTAATGGAAACTTCTGAAAGTTTCGTTATTGTCAGAGAAAGTATAAATTGCTTAAATTACATGAAAGCTTCTCTCTTCCTTGCCTGCTGCCTAAAGAGCCACAGTTACCATGAACTGTTCAGACTAGGAAGTTACCTACCAACAGATTTCTTCAGCAGAAAAAAACTGGTCACAGAGGTCCTGAACCCTAGGAAGGCAACAGTACTGCAGAAAAAAATTCGGGAAAAGTTAGCCGAAAGGTGCAAGACCACTCCAATGTCATCTTTGTATTTGGATCCAGAGCCCACTTTGGAGGTGGCAAGAGAAGTGGCTTTGGCATGATTTACAATTCTTGGATTATGCAAAGAAAAATGAACTCCGAGACTTGCAAGATATGACCTGTGTGAGAAAACAAAAACCTCAAGAAAACAGCAAAGGGAATGCAAGAACAGAATGAGCAGGTCAGAGCAACCACAGGCCAATGTTGGTGTTGTCAAAAAGGAGGAGCAAAGATTCTGCAGTAACTTTATCTGTGGCAATTATGCAGATTTTCCATAAGAGGATGAATTAAAACCTTATATAAAAATTAAAAATAAAAATAAATAAAAGTATAATATTATGTCTTTGCAATAATGGATGTGAAAGTTTGTGGAAATTTTTGACAGTTTACACTATACAAATCAGCATTTCAAAATAACATTGAAATAATAACTGTAGTTTGAATATATTTCATGAAAAAATAATTTTTCTGGAAAAACTCTTGAGTATTATTAAAAATATAAAATGAGGCACTTGAGGAAATGATTATATTTTAAGAAATATATATTTTTACTATAAAATAGAACAAACTATTTGATCAAATGTGTTATCACAAAATATTTTGGCAATTTATGTATTTATATATACATATGTGTGTATACATAACAATTTAAGTTGGTACTAACTGCAGCACATTTTATCTTCACTTGGGTTTTTTTTTTTTTTAATATAAACAATTTTATTTTGTTCTTTGGGTTACAACCTCTCTGTTACATATTTTTCCCCCTCCTTCCTCCCTCCGGTGCTCCCTCCATTCTCTCACACCCCACTCTTTGTTATTTATTAGCTGTGCTGAGCCCATTAGTCTCTTTCCTATGTTAGTGTCTTTTCTCTGGGTGAGGAACTGCGTTGTTGGGTCCAGGCGAATCTTGCTGTTAGATTTTCAGTCTTAAGTTTGCGTTGGGCGGCTAGGTTATATTCGTTTGTGATCTGTCCATGTTTTTTTGGTGCAGGCCATCCTCTCCAATCCAATCCCATCTCCATTGCTTTGCTGCTTTTCCTTATGGCTCTGGTGTCGGGCTTTGGGGATCTTGCCTCCTGCCATCTTCACTCGTTTTTTAACACACCAAAGATTTAAGATTTTATACAAATTTTGAGAAACTCGTATGAAGTGTTTGATGACATATAAGTCAGTAGAGAACAAAAAATGTATTACGAACCATAAAATCTAGAGTTGAAAGAAAATTTAGAAGCCATTTAGCTCTCTCAACTAATGAAAGAATCCTCCTGAAACATGCTTATGTGTTCATGAATTTGGGCTTGGTTCATTGTTTTCTACTGTAAAGACAAATCATTTACATATATATCATTGTAGTTGTTTCTAAGAATTATTACATTGACTATAGCCACCACTAATGAAAAATGTGTTTACAGAGATCTTAAAAAGTGAAGAAAAAATATAAAATACTCTGACCCTTTCACAAGGCCTAATATTTTATTTAAACTTAACTAATGATTAGTTATGTCAATAAAATCACTTTTTTAAAAGGGGGATGTAACTCATAAATGTACTCCAAAAGTGAGAAATTTCTTGTTCCAGAATATGTTTAAATTATAATCTTAATATACATGTGAAAACGGTTGCTTGATAATCCAAGCAATTCTATCGAATTCATAGTTGTATCTAATTCAGTAACAGCAATGTTATTTCAGGCCAGGCATGGTGGCTTGTGCCTGTAAACTTCAGCCTATGAAGTGGCTGGGGCTAGGGGTCACGGTTCAAGTCCCGCTCAGAGCAATACAGAGAGACAGAGAGACCTAGTCCCAAAAAATAGCTGGCATGGATGCGTGTGCCTGTAATCCTAGCTACCTGGGGAGCTGAGGCTGGGGATTGCTTGAGTCTGTGGTACCCCAGGCAACATGAGCCTGCAGTTCCATGGGCAAATAGCAAGACCTAGTCTCAAAAAAAAAAAAAAAAAAAAAAAAAAAAAAAAAAAAAAAAAAAAAAGCAATGTTATTTCAAATATTAAATGAAGTTAAAATGTGGTATGTTAGTTTTCAGTAATACATATGCAATATTTCTATGTTTTGGGTAAATATTAGCAATAATACATTTAATTTCACAGAAATATCAAGAATGGCAGGTGTTCTTAGAAAACGTTATTTTTTGTCTGTACCATTTAGCAAAAAATAGAATGACCATATGTGGAAATAAGCACTTTTACAAGATGATCAGAAAGTAAAATAATACCAGAAATACTAGTTAATATGCATATTTTTATAAGAGTCACTGTAATATACACTTCATCTCGTATTTTATTTCAAACTTTAATTTATTGTACATTGATTGATGGTTTATTTTGATAAATTGAGAAAAAGGAGCACAGGGACTATAGCAATAGATCACAGGTGCTATGGTGGAAGGAGAGCACTACACCAAAGGGAAGAGATCAAATACTATCCAAAAATCAACAAAGACACAAGAAAATTTTTATAAAAGATTGTTCTGCAGTTAATTAAAGTTAAATGCAATTTCAGACCTCAATAATAGGTCTGAACTACAAAATATAATGTGAATATACATGAAATATAATAAGCAGTATTTCCAATATTACCACAGTCTTAAATTAATAGCTACAAGAACAAAAATTGAAATAAAAGTCTGGGGTATTTTTTTAAGTTACTAGATACAATTCTGAAAATATGTAAGTAAGTATCTTGCTGTTATTCCACAAGCTGATCTACCACTGCAGCAAAAGGCATTTATGATTTCACTATATCGTTAAAAATAATTAATCATTAAAAATAATTCAGTCCTGCTAAAGTTAAAAATTTGTGGATGGAAAGCATGTCTAATGTACCCAAAAAGAAAAAGAAAATTTAAGTCACCTTGCCAAAAAAAAAAGAATCTTAGAAGTATTTTTTAAGAATATTAAAAAACAGAAACACTTTTCAATTATTGTGTACTCTCCAGTTCCTGTGCTTTCTTCTTAGGGATGTTTATTAAATACTAATTCTTAAATATGCTTTAAAAAATCATACTCTTTTAAAGAAAAAGAGGCAAAACTCGCAGGCTAACTACAGATCTGAGGCATACAGCAGGGGAAGAAGGGGAGGGAAGAGCACAAAGGATGGTTTACAAGTGATGCAAGGGAGACTTATGGGAACTACACCTGGGGAAGAAATTAAATATTGTTCAAAAATAAACAATATAAGAAAATTTGAAAGTTTAATTAAAAATAATATCTTTACTATTAACATGGTAATTTTTTCTCTTCCTTAAAAGTAATTTAAAATAATAAAAAGCAAAAACTGTACTACAATGCAGTTTCAGAAGAAAGGCATAAGATAAAGTTCAAGTTTCTGCTCTTTAACTTTCTTGTAATGAGATACAACTACAAAAGAAAGTGCAAGGTTTGAGATCATTAAGAGGCCTTGTAAGACATATTAAGAGTTTGGGTTTCCTCCTAAGGGCCATAGATATCAAGTGAAGTTTTATAAAGTAAGAACTATCTGACTAGATCTATAATATCCTCCTCTTGTTGCTAGGAGGATATTTCAATCAGAGGCAGAGATCCAACAGTGATCCAAAGAAGAGATGATGAATGCATCTTTGCTGGACCCCATGTTTCCCCAAAAGATTGTCACTGCCTGACTTCTCCCAATAGACTGTAAATTCAGCAAAGTCAGTCTCACCTATTCTCATCATGACTGTACCTCAGGTTTTAGCACAAAGCAGATATATAATGTATTGAGTGCTCAATAAAATCTGTTATCTAATTGATTAAGTGATATGTCAAATAGATGCTAAACTTAATATGAATACCTAGTAAGTACTGGACACTATACCTCAAGCAAGCTTCTAGCCTTGCGCTCACCTGTAATTACACACCACCTTATTAAGTCACATTGGCGAATAATTACAACAATTACAGTTATTGAGTAGAAAGAATGAAGAAACTACTGAGGAAGAAATTGTTTAGATAATTTCAGATATTGCTATCAGAATGTTATTAAATGAGGACTGGAGTAATGAGAGGTCAAATTTGTTTCCTTCATTACTTTACTCATTCATTTGTTCAAATATCTTCAAAACATTTGTAAATAATGTAGTCCATATGCTCTGAAACTCACTGTTCAGATCCTAGCTATGCCTCAAGTACTGTGAACTTATGCAAGTTGTTTAACTTCTCTGTGCCCTATTCCCCAATCTGTAAAATGGAGATAATGATGGTTACATTTCCCATAGGGCCTTCATGTGCACATATAAATATTAGATGTAAAGTGCTTGTTAATATAAAGCACATGAAAACATAAAATAGTTTCATTATACTGAATTGAAAATTTCTAACTTGGAAATTGCCTTTACTTTGTATCACAAAATGTGAAAGATGAACATGTGAGTTTCATTTCTATAATGGGTATGAGGAGTAGGTTTGACATAAATTTTACACATGTACTATATGACAGACACAAGGTTAAGCATTTAACATACTTTTACTTAAAAACTAGATTTTGGTGTCAGACAGAACTGATTTGAATTCTCAAGCTCTTATTAGCTTCAGCAAATTACTAAACCTCCCTAAGAGTTTCCTCATTTATAAAATAGGGAGAGTGGTAATTGTAGTAACAGTTACCCTGCATTGTTGAAATGAGGATTAAAGAGAAAATATGTAGACCACACAAGTGCCACACAAGTGTGATTTAACAGATGTGTTAAAATTATTTCTCACATAAATCATCCGGCATTAATATCCCTATCTAATAGATGAGGTGATTTCAGCTTAGAAATTAAAATAAATGATTGAGGATAAATATCTAGTAAAGAGAAATGAAAGCTTCAAGCAAGTGTGTGTCGTTGAAGGTTTTATTCTTTTAGCTACATTATTCTGTTCCTTACTGTTTTTAAATTTTTTATTAGATTATAAATACTATCATATGATAGAGTTGGCTTTCAAGATTGGGATTATCAAGATTTTCAAGATTAATAAGATGCTGAGTCTTTGGAAGATTTACATTTATGTAAGATTCATAATGCTTGTAGATTGTTATAAAAAAGACAGAAGAACTATCTGACTTTTTGTATAGTACAAATGAAATAAGATTCAATGGTCCTAAGTCTTCCCTTCCTACTGAAGGTAATTACTCCAGTGATAGCTAGTTTTCAAATCTATTTTTAATATATCCCACCATCAGGTCTTAAAAATTACAGGTCATGCCATGATAATGTAGTAAGGGTTCTTGCCAGGCATGAAGGTTGGCAAGCAAGTCTTATTTTATTACATTTGTGCTTACTCAGTTTCAGGGAAAACTGCATAATAACCAACAGCAAACAAAAAAAACAGTGGAGGAGGGAAAGCATAAAATATAAGAGACTTAGTGTGTTTTATTCTAGAAAAAAATAACCATGTGGAGGTTCTCATATGTTTTTGATCCAAACCCAAAAGTCAAATTGAATCCTTGTGTAATTTTAAATTCTAATATGTCAGGAAAAACTAAATTCGTGGTTAACTCACCATCCTGTACTTTCCACTTCACATTATTACTAAAAGATATGTATAATATGCATATTTGATTATATCATGTCCCAGGTTTATAAACTCCCCCTTCACTTGAAAGATAAAGTCAAGATCCTTCCCGATAAAAGGAAAATCTCCCTGATTTACTCAGCTATGTGTGCTTTTCTCTAAGCACCACATGCAGTCTCTCTCAAAGATGAAGAAACTATTATCAGGTCAGATGGATGAGAATCATCTATGAGCCTTGGAAACTCTGACTCAGTAGTTGGATAGGACCAGAAATGTGTATTTTTACAAAATATCTGATGAGCAGCCAAATGTAAGAACAATTATGTCAGTGTAATGGGTAGAAAAAAATTTATATGAACATACACTTTATATACCTACATTTCCTTAATGTATATAATTTATCTTGATATGTTAATACTATATTTTATATTTACTTATTCTATTTACTTATATGATTTTTAAGTTACTTATGTGATTTACTTTATATGGATTTGTAGTCAGAAAACCCTGAAACAAATGCCAGTTCTATGTTTTAAGTAATCTTGAGTAAATTTTTAGTCCCCATAAAGATCAAAGATTTTTCTTCTAAATAAGAATAAAACTTTACTCATAGACATATAGACATTGCAAATATTAAATGAGTAAATATATATAAAATCTTTAGAATATATATAAGCACAAGCTCAGTATCTACACTCAATAGATGTGAACAGTTTGCATCACTAACAGTAGATACTCAATTCATCCAACTCGTTCCCATTCTCTTAGTTTGTACTCCTTTCTCTGCCAGGCACTCTTTTTTTATTTTTCTGCTGACTTCTAAGTCCTTCAGATATTGCTTCTGTGATCTCCTCCACCAAGTCTCTACCTACACACCCCAACTATTCCTTCTCTCATTCTCTGGTGTGAACCCAGTACCCATCCACTTTGATTCTACAACACCATGTACTTAACTATTTTTATTCATTCACTAATACTTCTGAGTACTTACTAGACAGTAGACATTGAAAACACACTGGAGAACAAAACAAATGTGTTAACAATCTAACAGAATTTCTAACAATCTAACAGAAATTCAGATATTAAGCAAATTACACAGAAATTATGATTTTGGTTAAATCTTTGGATATTTGTTTCTTTCCCCCACTAAATTCCAAGTCCTTCAAAATGGTATCTAATGCATTTTTATATCTCTGGCATTCAATAATACCTGCCATAAAAAAGGTATTAATCAATAACCTTAACTAAAGGGAAGAAAGGTTTAATGAGAAAGGAACATCTGAAAAACATAAGTGAATGAAATCATGAGTGCAAATGAGAAAATTGCCCTTATATAAGAGAAGGAACAGTTCTTCTCAGATAACTAAAGGAAGGTAGGAAAAGAGAGAGTTTACTAAGTTCAAAAGTAAAGGAAACAAGTTAACAAAGTTCAGGTCTGATGGCTCAGAAAGCTGAAAGGCACATATATTTCACCTACAAAGCCAATAGTAATCTAACACAGATTCCTAAACCTACTTTTTATCTTCCTTTACCAACTCATCCTTCTCTTCCTATTTTGCTCCTTTGCCTTCTCTTTTCCCTCTCCTATTCCATCTCCACTTCTTTGTCACCTGGGAACCAAACACTCTTTCTATTTGGAGGGAGTACCTGTTTTGTGCATATCCACCGAGCAACCCAAAGAAAATAGATCATCCCTCTCCCAGTCTCCTGATGGAGAACGATTAGCATATGACATAGGTTCAGTCAATCAGATGTTCATGTGCTGGATTTTGTACCTTATGGCAATAATGCAAAAATGTAGGGATAATTTTTTTTAATTATATATGAGGGTAGCAGGAGCAAAACAGCAAAAATTTCACAGCAGTGGACCAGCACTAATGGTACCAGCAGTGAAACATTAACCAGATTGTCTCTGCAACACAGCCTGTGATATGTGGTACAGATTACTGAGACCCCTAGGTTCCTACCTGCATTCAAGCTGTTTCTCCACCTTCCCTGTTGGTTTTGTGAACAACTTGCTACCGTCTCATATTTCTCTTCTAGATAAATTGGCCAGAATTAGTTTTATTTGGTTGCTAAAATGGGACATGGGTGTGGGTGGAGAGGGAGGAGTTCTTCATAAGAGTCAATAACAGGTATTTAAGGAAGAAGAGTACCAATGGAAATCCAGGAAATAGAATGGGATCAGCCAATAGAATGAAGATTGCAAAATATTTAATAAGGTCTAGCCATGAGAGCAGGGTGTTGAAAAGAAGTAGAAGCTAAGATCACTGAAATTGAATTCAGTTGGGGGTAGCAGTTCCTTTCAGGATTGTAAATGCCAAATAAACATGACACAGTCTAACAGAGTACTCAGGACCTGTAGGGACTAATAAATGCTCACTAGACTATAAAATTTTTTAAGGCACAAATATGGCAAATAAAATCCCAGTGGCTCTCAGTGATTTCTGCCTATTAGGGTTTCCCACATGTGTATAGTCCCCTTTCACATTATACGGAGCTGACTGTGTGATAAGAGAATATGGCAGAAGCAAGGCCACTTCCAATGTTAGACTTTCATCATAATCAGTTTCTCTCTCTCTCTCTCTCTTTCTCTCTCTCTCTCTGTGGCCTTCATCATTATCAGTCTCTCATAATCAGTTTCTCTCTCTCTCTCTCCTTCATCATAATCTCTCTTCTCTCTCTCTTTCTCTCTCTCCCCTCCCCCCCTCCTTTTCATCATTACATCTAGGGGAAGCAAGTTGCCATGTTGAGGGCACTCAAGCAGCAAGTAAGTGAAGTCTCAATCAACCACCAGGAAGGAATTACATGAGGGTCAAATGATTAGATTTGGGAATACATTCTCCAGCCTGAACCAATATCTTAACCTTAGATGAGACTCTGAACCAGAATGCCCCAGTTGCTTCCATATTCATGACTCTGAAAAATTATGAAAAAAAAATTTTGTTAATTTAAGTGACTAAGTTTTGGGGTAATTTACTACCATAAAATAGAGAACTAATCGATAATAGTAATGTGTAATACAAAATTTTTGTAGAAAGTGAGATGCTGAAAAAAAAAAAGCCTAAAAATGTGACTTTGGAAACAGGCAAAGCTATAGACTAGAAATGAAAGGAAAATGAGGCAATCATATTAGAAACTGCAGAGGGAGATGCTTTCTGTAAAACAGGAGAAATTTTGCTACCAACATAGAAGTAGAAAATATGCCTAATGAACTAAATGTTATAGATAAAAGAAGTATATTGGAGGAGCTTCCTAGTTTCTTCTGACTACACATAATTAAATGCAAGGGAAGAAAGATAATCTAAAGGAAAGACTGCTAAACAATAAAGAAGCAGGAATTGCTAATTGTGAAAATTTCCAGCCCTTCCAGACACCAAAAAATACTGTCAGGATTAGTTTCCGACTTAGCTTCTGGGAAAGTTGCTTAGTACCTCAGGAAAGTAAGTTATATAGATTTGATTGAGTGAAATTAAGTTTTTTCATTATTTGATCACATGAAACATATGCAGAAAGAAAAATAGACAAAAATCTAATTTCACAGTCAGGGTTATTAGCATGACTAATCAAGATGTTATAAACCTCACTGAAATTAGTTGCTATTTTACTAATAAAATTTTCTGAATTAGTGACTACTATAGTTACTAATTATTCTATTGGGTTAAATATATAAATCTTTTTAAAAATATTAAATAAAACTATATTTCATACTACATAAATACATAGTTTGCATTATTTTTAGTTGTTCCTACCAAATCAAGCCACAAAAAATACAACAAATTTACATATTATAAAATAAATATTAACATATTAACATATAAATACAGTGAAATATTTTTAATTGACAAAAATCTCATGGAAAAGCCATATCATTTATAGTAATGTCTTTCTATTTTAAATTCCATATTAGCCACTACCAAAAGCAAAAATTTGACAAATTTGTTTTAAAAAATGGAAATTCTAAGGCTAAAAAATACTATACCAAGTAAAACTCAAATCAAAGAATGGGGAGGGGGGTGTTTTTAAAAAGTTGTATTCAAAAAAAAGTTGTATTCAAAAGAAGAGGAATACAGCAAAATAGAAGCAGAAAGATGCCAAGCTTACTTCTGCCACATATATTTGCAACCAAATTACAATAAAACAGTCAACTATCCCAGAAAGATAAAGAAATGATTATCACATACATCAGGAGCAAAAGTATGGTGGAAGAAGTATAAATAATTAATATAATTAATCTGTGTTTTCGTCAATATAATCCTTGAGAGGGAGGAGTTGCTACAGAGAGCCTTCTCTGTCATGTTAACTCAGGGGCAGAGCCCACATCACAGACTTTGGAAAAAGGGACACTACACTAGAGAAGAGTTAGAGGTGTCAAGTAGGACTGAGGGTGCATTACTGGGAAATTATAGCAGTAAGAGTGGGGTAATGATTACTGCTTGAGCTTCAGGCTCCCAACCTAGAATAGTTGAAGCCCAAGCCTGCAGGAAAGCCAGATTAGAGCACTTGTATGTTCTCATATAAGAGGCTACTACTATTTGTATCCTAAGCCTATGATGTTCAAAACACCTGCCTTAACCCCTCCCAGGGCTAACATGGAGACAATAACTGAATGCTCTTATTAAACAGAGCTTAAGAACCTGGATCTTATAGAAGCAAGTTTCCCAGGGTCAACCCCTCAATTGTAGTGCTCACTCATAGCCTAGAGATTGTTGACACAAGATATACTGATATATACACAAGCCATATTAAGTGAGGAGTTTATCTAGGGGAGGGGATCTAAGTAGATACCTACCACAAAACTCAGATACCTGCAACAATGTAAGAAGCTGGAATCCTTGATGCTCACTTGAAGGCAATCTTCCCATGCCCTACTTATCTCTTACCAGCACCAGTGTCCTGTCCATCTGAGCAAAGGCAGCAGCCTGTGAAATAACTGACACCTAAAGACCATGAACAAAAGCCCTAGGGTTGTACCCCACTTCTTGTAGGAAAAGTTTAAGGCAAAATGATTATGAAACAGAAATCAATCATTAATACCTTTAAAAACTAAAATAAGGGAAAAAAACTGTAATGAAACTGTAATCCATTAAAAATATGGAATATGCCTGATTAGTTTAACAGCTATGACCATGCTTTCTGAATGAAGAAAAAAGTGGATAAAAGAATACTGATACAGATCAAGAACTATAAAAATTTCTATAACTAGAGTTAATGGATCTAAAAATGCTATAATTATATTTAAAAATAGCCCAGATAGCTTCAACAGTAGACAACCACAGTAATTGAAAAATTAATGAATTTAAAAGCACAGTGATGAAGAACACACAAACATAACAACAAAGAGAAAAAGGAATCAAAAGAAATGAAAATGGTATAAAAGCTCTTTGGAACAACCTAAAGACAGGCATAAAAAATTACTTTAAAAAAATTTTCTGATAACCATCTCAATCTGGGAAATCAATGTCCTCCTGATTCAACCGTCCCAAAAGTTACTACACCAACATATTCCAAGACACATTAAAAAAAAAAAAAAAAAACTGTTCAAAGACAAGGACAGAATATTGAAGCATCAAGAGAAAGAAGATAACTTATAAAGGAAAACAATTTACACTAGCCATAATACTCAAAAGAAACCTTACAGACAAGAAAGGTGTGATAGTAAGTAAGATATCACAAAGATTACATATCATGCTCAAGTGAGATTGATCCCAAGAATGCAATGTTGGTTTAATATATGTAAATGAATCAGTATGCTATATCAACAAAAGAAGAAAAATCATATATTAAATCATTTAATATGAACTACAGAAAATGCATCTAATGAAGTTCAGTACCCAGTTATGATAAAAAGTCCAAACAAAATGAAAACAAATGAAGTCAATTCAATATAATAAAGGCCATATATATTTTATATATATATATAACAAACCTAGAGCCAATATATAATAGTTAACTATGAAAAACTAAAAACTTCCCTTTATCTTTAAGAACAAGACAAGAATGTCCATCTCACCACTTTTGTTTAATTTAGTAACAGAACAATCAGACACAACAGGAAATAAAAGGAATCCAATTTGGACAAAAAGAAGGGAAATTATCGTAATGTACAGATATTATGTATATAGAAAATCCTAAAGAATCCAACAAGAAATGATTAGAAATAACAGATAAATAAAATAGAACAAAACTACAAAAAATAAAATTACAAAAAATACATTGCATTTTTATATACAATGAAAAAAAACATAAATATGTGTAATTTCACTCACAATCTTTTTTTAAAATAGCTAGGAATTAACCAAGAAGGTGAAGGACTTATGAAATAAAAACTACTAGATTTTATTAAAGGATTTAGATCATGACATGAAACGGAAGGACATCCCAATCTAATGGGTGGAGAGAATCAAAATAGTCAAAATGATTGTTTTAACCAAAGCAATATATAAATTTAACACATGCTCCATCAAGATAACCAAGAAGATTCTTCAAAGAAACTGAACAAAAAAAAATCAAAAATTATATACCACAAATTGCATTAAAAAGTGGAAGTTCTTCTGAGAAAAGGGAAGGAAACAAAAGCATCATGATATTTGACTTTTAACTATACTATAATGCAATGGTAATTTAAACAACATGCTACTAAAATCAAAATAGAAGCATGGATCCATGAAACAGAATCAAGTCTTCAAACAAATCCACAAATATAGCAATACATAATTCATGATAATGGAGCAGCTGCAGATCAGTTTCTCCCCCACTTATAAATACTGAAATGCCAAGTCAGGAAAATCTAGGAAAAAGCCAACAGCACCATCTGCTAAAAAAGTGGAAGCACAACACTCTTGAAACACTGGGGGAAAACAGCAAACTGGAAAACTACAAAATGAATAGGAGAGATAAAATAATGCACTGTGAGTCCTTAAGGAATATATCACCACAAAGAGATAACAATTCCCCAAAACACAACCACAGAAACAAGGAAGTTGTTTCCTTCCTATCAGACATAGAATTCAAAACTGCCATGATAAAAAGTTCAAAGAAATAGAAGAAAACAAAAACTGATGAAATATATTTTTAAAAATAGAACAGGAAAGTGACTGTCCTGTGATATAAAATTAATGACCAGAAGTGAGAGATTAAAGCTTTGAACAAGAAAATAACAGAGATGTAGGATGTCAAAAGATTACAGAGAAAGCTATGGCAGTAGAATAGACCAAATACAAGATCAAATCAGTGAGTAATAATGCATAAAGAATCCAGACGGACTGCTGGAGTCTGTCCCCACCAGAAAACTTCTCCAAAGACACTGGCTGGGAGTTGGTTTCTCACTGGCAGAATTAAAAGGGACAAGTCTCCTATACCATCGGAAGTTCTAAAATCAAGGAGTCTGGGGAGCTAGTCCACACACCAGCCCTACAAGAATACTCTGCCTTGCTCCCTGTCTTCCAGTTGCTCCTGGGAATCTGAGTAGCCTGGGCCTCACCCAAGAAAAGAATAAGGTTCCAGGAAAGGGATAAAACTCATGGACCAACCATATCTACAGCATGCAGCAAAGGAAGAGCTGGTATGTTCAGAGTGAGGGAGGGAGACACAGCAGAGTGGTATGGCAGTATGTGGAGGGAATATTGATGGCAGGGTTATCCCTAAAGGGAATAACAACTATACAAAGATGGCTAATGATGTAAGAAAAAAAAAAAGTAAAAGAATCCGGTAGAAGAGAAATATAAAGAGAAAAAAATGAAGAAACAATTAAGAGACTTACTCAACTTCAATAAAAAGGTTAGTATAATAATAGGTATTCCAGAAGAGAAGAAAAAAGAGAAAGGGACAGAAAAATTATTCAAAGATATAACGGAGAAAAACTTCCCAAACCAAGGCAGGGAACTAAACATACAAGTGCATAGAGTTAAAAGAACTGTTAGTTATTTATATGATACCTTCATTGCCACTCAAAGTCATGGAACTTCCAAGAGTTCAAGGAGTTAAATGTTAAGAGGGAAAGGCAGATAAGGAATAAAGGTACATCTATTAGCTTACATGAAATCCAATGGAAAAGGGGGAAATAGGATGACATATTCAAATCCAAGAGGGAAAAAAAAAAGTGAAGTTTCCTTCATCTATAATGGTCTTCTCGGACAAGCAGAGCTGAGTTTACAAACTGAAAATTAAAGCAATACTGAAAGGACTCATGTGTTTAAATCAAAGAGAAGAAAATTCACAAAAAAAAAAAAAAAAAAAAAAAAAAAAAAAAAAAAAAAAAAAAAAAAAAAAAAAAAGAAAGAAACCAGAAACAGAAAACTAAGAATAAAATGACAGTAGCAAACCCTCATATATTAATTTCTCTAAATGTGAGAGGACTAAACTCATCAATTAAAAGGCACAGAGTGACTGGTTGAATCAAAAAACAAAAGCCAATTTTTGCTTGTCTCCAGGAAAACACACTGAATTCCACTGATGAATAGTCTCAGAAGTTTGGGAAGCAATCCTACAAAGGCAGGGACAGCCATACTTATTAATATCAAATAAAATAAATGTTTAGCTTAAAAAGATGACACTAGAGAGGGACAAACACTATGTAATGATTAAGACATACACCAAGAAGACAAAATACTCAATTAATAATACAAGCACCAAATGAAAGAGCATCGAAATATGCAAGACAATTATCATTAAGTCTGAATTCAGACAGTGACATCAACACAACAGTGGGACAGGACTTCAACACCTCACTTTCCCCAATGGGTAGGTCAACCAGACAGAAAATAAATATGGCACCAATAGACCTTAACAAAATAATTGGACTATGTGAACTTTACAGCTATTTATAGGGCATTATACCCCCCAAAATGTTGAATATACAGTCTTCTCAAGTACATGTGGACTATTCCTCAGGATATACCATACATTGGGTCACAAAATAAGCATCAATAAATAAATGAATATTAAAATCATATCAAACTTGTACCAAACTAGAAACCAATCACAAAATGAATGCAGGAAAAAACCTCTAATATGTGGAAAATCGAGACTGAGCAATGAATACTATTAAATGACTAATGAGTCAATGAAGAAATTGTTAAAATATCATGAGATAAATGAAAATGAGGACACAATCAACCAGAACCTATGGGACACAGCATAAACAGCACTAAGAGGGACTTACATAGAAATACAAAGCCTCCATTAAGAAATAATAAAGAGTTAAAATGAATAATTGCAATTCTTATAATATAGAAAATAGAATGAAACACACAACCACAACCCCTACACCCCCCCAAAAAAAAGTCAATTAAAGGAAGGAAATAAAAAGATTGGAACAGAAACAAAATAGAAATGATAAAGTTCAAAAATTGATGAAACCATAAGCTTGCATTATGGAAAAAAAGTATTTAAATAGACAAGTCTCTAGCTAGTATCACAAAGGGAAAAGAGGCAAAACTCAATTAAATAGAATCAGAAACAATGGAGAAATGACAACATCATCTTAGAAATTCAGGGAATCATAAGAGATCACTATGAATTTTCATGCTAGTAAACTGAATAACCTAGAAGAAATGGAGAAATTCTTTGAAATATACAACTATCCAAGACTGACTCAGGAGAAAATAGAAAACCAAAACAGACCAATTACAAGAAAATTGAAACTGTAATCAAAAATCTCCCAAAAAATAAAAGTCCGTGACCAGATGGCTTCACTAGTGAGTCCCACCAAACCTTCAAACATGAACCAGTACCAAACTTTCAAAAACTCTTCCCATGAATTGAAGAGAATATTTCTTATGAGAAGTATTGAGAAAATGAGAAATACAAGAAAAAATAAGAAAGAACATTTTTCATGAGAACAATGCTGCACTGATACCAAAGCCAGACAAAAGGTAACTAATAAAGAAAACTATAGACCACTCTCCCTGATGAACATAAGCGCAAAATTCTCAACAAAATCTTAGCAAACCAAGGCCGGGCACGGTGGCTCGTGCCTGTAAGCTTCAGCCTATGAAGCAGCCGGGGCCAGGGATCGCGGTTCGAGTCCCGCCTGGGGCCCGTAGCGAGACCTAGTTCCAAAAAACAGCTGGGCGTGGTGGCACGTGCCTGTAATCCCAGCTACCTGGGAAGCTGAGGCTGAGGACTGCTTGAGTCTGGGGTATCCCCGGCAATGAGAGCCTGCGATTCCATGGGCAAAAATAGCGAGACCTAGTCTAAAAAAAAAAAAAAAAAAAAAAAAAA
>PVHY01014661.1:0-12429 GCA_004024945.1 Uropsilus gracilis | reverse complement strand
TTTAAAAAAATCCTCAACAAACTGATACAAGGTAGTGACACAGTTAAAAATTGTATTGGTGCCAAAAGACCCTGGTGGGCAGAGTCTGAGAGAAAGACCCTGCGCAAGAGAAAATGGGAAGTGGGGAAAAGGTGGATAAAAAGGACGAGTGAGGAGAGAGGAAGGGAAGAGTTGACGAGAATGGTAGACTGAGAGAACAGGCCCATGTGGCCTGCCAGGGGAAGCCCCCTGGAAGAGAGAGCTGGTGGTGGCAAGGAGTCATGATGGGGGGGGTGGCCAGCAGAGAAGTAGCTGGTGTGGAGTCAGATGTCAGAATATCAGGCTGGTTGTGACTAGCTGCTGAGGGCAGGCCTGGTAAATGTGGCCAGATGCCACCAAAGAGCAGGCCTGGTAAAGGAAGTGTGTGGAGCCAGCAGTGTGAGGACTTTATTTTCCTGGTGGCTTCTGCCATTTTTGACCCAATTTCAAAATTAGACATAAATGAACTTAGATCAATATAATAAAAACCATCTATAACAAACCCACAGCTAACATCATTCTCAATTGTGAAAAGCTGAAAGATTCCCTAATACTTTCTTGGTACAAGAAAAGGATGTCCTCTTTCACTACTACTGTTCAACATACTTTTGAGCATCCTAACTAGAGCAAATCAACAAGAAAAAGATACAAATGGAATCCAACTTGTGAAAGAAATAAAATTATGTAAAACTAGTTTTGCTAAAATTAGTAAAACTATTTGCAGATGATATGACTATGAAGATTGCACTAAAAAAAACTAATTGAAACAATAAATCAGTATAGTAAAGTGGTGGCTTACTAACTTGATTAACAAAAATCAGTTGCCTTCCTATATGCAAACAACAAACTGAAGAGAAAGAAATCAAAAAAATAATCCCATTTGCAACTGCCTTTAAAAGAATAAAATACTAGGAGTAAACTTAATGAAAGAGGTGAAGTGCCTTTACAATGAAAACTATAAGACTTTTTAAAAGAAAAAGAAGGCACAGAGAAATGGAAAGATAGTTTCCGTTCATGAATTGAAGAATTAATATTGTTAAAAATGGCCATTTTACCCAAAACAAAACATAGATTCAATACAGTAGCTATCAGGGGTTCAAAGGGGATTCTTCAAAGAGTAAAACAAACACAACTGAAAGTATATAGAATTACAAAAGACACTAAGTAGTCAAAGCAATCCTAACAAAAAAGAGAAAGATGGTATCCCAGATTTCAAGCTATATTACAAAACTACATATAATCAAAATAGTACAGGGCTAGAACAAAAACAGAAACACAGATCAGTGAAAGAGAATTAAGAGGCCAGAAATAAATCCACACATGCACAGTTAGTTAAGCTACAAAAAAGAAGTCAAGTGTATACAGTGAAGAAAAAAACAGGTCTTCAATTAATGCACTGGAAAAATTGTCTAATCACATGTAAAAAAGAATGAAACTAAACTATCTCACACAACACATAAAAATTAATTCAAAATGATTAAAAACTTTAATGTAAGACCTGAAATCATAAACATCATAAAAGAAAAAATACACAAAACACTGGCATTAGCTTCAGTAATGTCTTCGTGACTACGTCTCCAATAGCAAGAAATATAAAACAGAATATAAACAGAGACTTCATCAGATTAAAAAGCCTCTGCACAATAAAAGAAACTGTCACAAAAACAAAAAGATACCCTACTGAATGTATGCTGAGTGTATCTGAAAAGTGACTGATATTCAAGATCTGCAAAGAATTCACACACCTCAACAAAAAAGAAAACAACCCAAACACAAAAATTAGGGAGAAGAGCTTAACAAGTATTTCTCAAAAACAGACATAGAGATAGCCGCAACACAAAAAAATCATGAGGGAAATGCAATGCTTTGAGAACAGCCAGAAACAGCAAATACTGATGAGAATGTGGGAGTAAAGGAACCCTTACTCATTATTGTTGATAATGTAGAGTTATCTAGTCCCCATGGGAAACAATCTGGATATTTCTCAAAAACTAAAAATAAACCTATCATATGATCCAGCAATTCCACCCCTAGGGTATCTATTTAAAACACTAATTCTAAGAGTTTTTATATTTTATCTAAGGGATATATGCATGCTTATATTTATTGCAGCATTCTTTGTGATTGCCAAGTTATGAAAACGATCTAAGTTTCCAAAGGCAGATGGGTAGATTAGGAAGATGTAAGAGATATATATCAAAGGAATGCTACTCAGCTATTAAAAAAAAAAAAGATAAATTCTTGCCATTTGTGACAACATAGATGAAACTGAAGGGGGTTATGGTAAGTCATAAATAAGTTAGATGGAGAAAAGCAAATACCAAACAGTTTCTCTCATATGTACTACAGAAAAATAAAACAAAGGAATATATAAAAGAAAACCAAGCCAAGCCTAGAAATATGACCATAGTGTTGAGACCACCAGGGGGAGGGGTGTATGAAGATAGGGGGTAAAGTGTGAAGGGCACACAATGTACTGTGGTGTAGGATTAGCCTTTGTGGGTGCCAAAGGGGGTTGGGGAAGAAGGGAAGAGCACCATACATAGTACAGGAATCTGCACATACACCCCCCAGCATAGGCTGCACTAACACACTATATGACCTTTTTCTAAACTAAAAATCTTGCTTTGAAATAAACTTCCTGTCCCTAAGACACCCACATGAGTGTTAAACATTGGATCTCAGAAGTACCAGGGACAAGTTAACAGGGATGCTGATAATAAGTGCTGATGAACTTATTAAATATGATGAATACCAGAAACATCAACTGTGATGGGCTGTTCTGATGGGCTGTTTGCTTTTGACTAATCGTTTTTGTTTAACTTATTATAAAAAGGCCAGCTCAAGAGGGTTGGTAGAATGGCTTCTTCAGAGTGCTATCATATTCTCTCAATCAACGGTCTTGAGGTGTTATACCCACCATTCCTCAGATCAATGGTCAGGAGTCTGAAAAATAAAAGCACTCATTGATCCAATTCCTACCTTTGCCTACTGGCTTTTTGATAGTGACAGCAGCAAGACCCAGGCCTCTTCCCAGTAATAGGTGAATATATATCTGAAAATATATATCTGGAAAAATATATCTGAAAAAGTGTCAACCTGTATCTCTGAATCACAGTGTTTTAAATCAACATTATTTCAATAAAAAGTATTTTAAAGCTATATGCTCTACAATGTTTATTTCAGTTTTATTTACTATAGTTATGACATGGAAACAACCTAAGTGCCCACTGATAGAATACTGGACCAAGAAGATGTGATATATCCACAAAATGGAATACTATTAATAGCTAAAGACAAATGTCATTAAACGGAAGGAGTTTGAAGAAATTATGAATAGGACTGCAAGTCAGAATGCAAAGACAAATATTGAGTTTTTTCTTACTAGATAATTTAACAAAGCAAAATACTTATAAAAATAGCACACACTAAAAAAGTGAGATTTCGGGGGATAAGAAGGAGGAAAGGAAGGATCAAAAGGTTATAAAGATTCGTGTTAGCCAATGGTTATTATTTCACAATCAAAAAAGACAAATTTGATGTTTTTGTGATAACATGGATGGACCTAGAAGGAATCATGCTAGCGGAAATAAGTCAGAAAGAAAAAGAAAAATACTGGATGATCTCACCTATATGCGGGATATAGGGATAACAAATAAAAGAACAAGAAAAAGTTAAAACTAACAAACTGACAGCAGAACAAAACAGAAATCAAATGAGGGAGAGATAGGGGGAAAGATGGGCATGGGAGATTGGGATGGCAGTTCATTGGTGATAGGATAGTGGGAGAACCTTGGGGTATACAACAATGTAATCAATATTTATGTAATCAATAAATTTTTTTTAATTTTTTAAAAAAGGTTAGTGTTAGCAAAAATTAAGCATAAAAAATTGCCTTTGTGCAACTTAAAAAAAGTAATGGTAATACAGAGGGAGCTGTCAAAACTCAAATAAAAGTCAAATATAAAAGGCTAGAGGGAAATTTTAAAACAAATAGTGCAGCTGGTTTTTTTCTGAAGTTAAGATGTCTACATGCTATTTCCAATATTTAACTAGCTTAAAACCCCACCTATAGAAATTCAGATAAAACAATAAGCCCCAGCAGGAATCCTTATCAGAACAGTTTGAAACACACAACAAAAATAAAGAAATGTCCTCCATGTAATTACCTGAAAATATAAATGCTATTGTTCTACTTGACCCAAATAATACCAATTCCTATTCCAGAGACAGGCTGCTAAAACACAGTCAAGAACTTAAGGAATAGTTCTTATTTAATTCTTATAAATGTGACCCAAAAAAAACAATACACCACCAAAGCACCTGTATTAAAAATGAACTACACTATTCACTCATCATTTAGCTTTATGTTAATATGTGATTTCACTTACCAAATGTTTGTTGACCATCTTCTATACATATTTCTAATTTAAAAGGAAAAAAACAGCTACACTAAACTGTCATAGTACATGCCCTAATTCAGTGAAATATGTTAACTGTACGGAAGTACAAGAGTGGCAAACACAAGAATGAGTCAGAGCTAAAATAGAGAACTGTTAATTTATCCTTAACCCTTTAGTTCAAACCCTAACATCCATTAAACAAAGAAATTTACAACCACTAGACTCTAAAACCTTTTTGACCAATGCTTCTGCTGTCACTAGTTGAAGCCACCACCACCATTCACTCTTTCTCCAATATGCCATAGCGCAGGCAAATATTAAAAAGCAGAAATCAAAGTTAGACAATACAACTTCATGAAGTGGGTAGCAGCATCCTATCTAGGGATTACATCCTATCTAGGGACTACAAGGGATTACACAAAATGGAGGGCATTTACAGACAGAAAGAGGATTAGGGCAAGGTATTTAGCAAAAGAAAAGATCTTTTGGACTAAAGCAACATTCTTTGGGGTCTTAGTTTACTGGTGATTAGGAAACTGCAGATTGTTGATTTAGTATTACACTCCTGGGAAAGGTTGAAACTGCAGTGAGGTTAGCTATTGCATCTGGGTGGGGACTATGCATGGAAGATTCCATTTTGAACCTGTTCTTTTTTATTTTTTTAACATAAATATATTTGAGTCTGGTTCTGATGCTTGCTTTCTGTCAAATTGTTTTTCGTTTTTCGTGTCTTTTAGAATCCCTTGCAATTTTCCCCTGGAACCAGACTTAATGTATCAGATAAGGTCATTAGTGTGAGGATTTATGTCAGTCTAGCTAGGAGTAGGGCTGTCTTTAATATCTTCTGCAGCTGAAGGTGGCAGATTTCTCTAGGAACACCTCCCTCAATAGAATCTGCAACTCACACATCTCTCAGCAGTAATCCAGTTACAGTCATTGCCTTATCTATGTGGCAGTAATGAAACAGGATGCAAACAAGTACTGAAACTGAGTACAGACACAAGACAAGCACCCCAAAATCAAACAAGGACACAAATACCAAGGATACTAAGGGCTATAGAGCTAATCAAGGGACAGTGCCCACATAGGTCGCTGTGTGTAGGTTCTTTCACTTGCATACACAGTTGCAAGACTTAGGATTTAACAGCCATGAGGTTCATTTCACTAGAAAAACAAAGATTAATGTAGCCACAGGGGCCAGCTACCTCACCCAGTCAGTGTCTACCAGTTAATCCCAGTGCCAATAAACTGTCACCAGGAGTCCCAGTGCAAAGACAACAGCAATGCTCAAGAGTGGTCACCACGAATACACCGCCAACAGCTAGAGAACCAGGTCCAGTGCCTTTGGTGCTGTCAGGCAATGAGATAGGATCAGAGGCTCAGTTTCTGCAAAGGTCTCAGCTCCTCTTTCCCAGTGGTCGGCCCGCTGCTGGATGCAGCTGCTGGTCTCCTCTCTCTTCTCCCTTGGGCCTGAAATGGTTCTTGCAGCGCAAACTCTTTCTGAGGCTCTCTTGCAGTTCTTTCTTTGGGTTCTCGAGTTCTGAGGCTCCTTCTCAAGGTTCCACAAGCCAGACCTTTTCTTTCTGGGTCTTCTCCCCTGCAAGTTCCTTTCTCTCCTGCAAGTTCTTTTGCTGGGCCCCTTGTACTTGTGTTCTCAAGTTCTCCCCTGCGAGTTTCCTTCTCTCTACAAGATGCAAGTTCACATCCAAATCCAAGTTACCAGTCTTCTCCAAATTACAAATTCCAGGAGACCCTAGCTTAAATCCACCTCAGGGAGCCTACCCTAGAGTCTGATCCGATTAACAATTGGGATCACACCCGATAGAACCCTTTACTGGATTTAAGGTTAAGATTACCACACTTTTGGCAGGTAACGCCTGGTAACAGTAAGGTATGGATGACTGCCATTCCATAATCTCATGATTAAATTTTAGAGAACTTTTATCTTTGGACTATGACCTCAAATGTTTTTCATCTTCTCACCCACTTTGATGAGAAGTGAAGGTTTAAAGGTACTGGAATTAACTATTTGTGAACAGGTAGGATGCAGTTCTGGTAAAACCTTTCCCCTTACATTTTTATTACGGAGAGAAAACTTGGAGATTTCAAAATGGGTCCCTTATACCAACTCCTGACAGAGAAATGACGGTCTTTCTTATCGTTTTACCAGATAAGATGATTTAACTGATGTGGTTAGTCAACTAAAACCCAGGAAAGCTGGAGAGACCTAAAACTACAGGCTATCAGGAAGTGTCTTGCTCACTGTAGTCCACACAGCTTCCAGTAATTCACCAAAATTAGCAACTGTTTTTTCAAGTTTATAACCATAGTAGTGATGACTACCAAGCTCTTCTTACCTGTTGGAGTAGAAACTGAGAATTTCTGCTTTACCTGTCTAAGTTCCTGTTCTCTTCATTTGTAGAAAGGGGATAATATTTACCACAGAGTTTTGTTAAAAGTATTAAATGATGTAATCTATGTAGAACATTATGCGGATACCTACTTCACAGTAAGGCTCACTGGAACTCTTTAAACTGAAGTTGATAGAAAGTAAGTAACATGTCCAAGTAAAATCTGAAAAAGACTGTCTCAGTTCAAACCTAGGTTTTTTTTTTTTTTGAGACTAGGTCTCGCTATGTTTGCCTGTGGAACCGCAGGCTCTCGTTGCCCGGGGTACCACATACTCAAGCAATCCCCAGCCTCAGTTTCCCAGGTAGCTGGGATTACAGGCGCACACCACCATGCCCAGCTATTTTTTTTTTTTTTTTTTTTTGAGCTAGGTGTCCCTACGGTCCCCAGGCGGGACTCAAACATCAATCCCTAGCCCCGGCCGCTTCATAGGCTGCAGCTTACAGGCATGAGTTACCGTGCCCGGCCTCAAACCTAGGTTTTTAGACCTCAAATGTATTGCTGCATTTTTAAAAGACAAATTCTTACTGCAATCTTAATATCTGTAAAATTCATAGATAGTACAAAACATCAGTTATAGGATCCGAAAACATGTTTTCACAAATGGGTAAAAACAATGTAGCTTTTAAAATATAGGAAAGTAAATTTTAAATTTTTTGTAGAAGTCACTACAATGAGACTTTTAAAAATGAATGCTCCAGAAAATCTAACCACTTATCTAATCGATCTTCTCCTATGATCCTTTATAACACTTATACATTATACATATAATTTTCACATATTGTTTTAAATGACTGCAATTCAATGACTTATTCTATATCCATTTATTGGATGAGTAGATTTCATTTATGTTTCCAAATTTATAAGTAACTTTAAAATAATCCTTTTTATTACTTCTTTTCAGAAGATAATTCAAATGACAAATAGGAGTATAATAAAGACTCAAAGCATGTAGATATTTTTTCTTTACTGCTTTCCAAATTGTCTTCCAAAAGCAATTGTAATTTTTTTTCATTTGGAATGTATTCAATATTCCCATGTGAATTTTTTTAATTGTGGTAAAACAGACATGAAAAAATAAGCATCTTATCCTCTTTTAAGAACACAGTTCAGTAGTGCTAATATATATTCATACTGTTGTATAATCTCCAGAACACATTTCATCTTGCGAAACTGAAACTCTATGCCTATCAACTTCATTTTTTTCCCTGGCAACTAGCACTCTACTTTCTGTGTCTATGTATGTGAATACTTTCGGTATCTCATCTTAGTAGAATCATACAGTATTTGTCTCTTTGTGCCAGTTAAATTCATTTTAACATAAACTCAAGATTAATTAATGTTGCAGCATGCCAGTATTTCAAGATTGAATAATATTTCATTTTATGTATACAATACATTCTGTTGTCCAAGAAAACATAAATGGCTACTTTAGTTGCTTCCATCTTTTGGCTATTATGAATAATGCTGCTCAGAACACGGGTGCATGAATGTTTGAGTTTACCCTTTCAGCTATTTGGGTATGCATCAAATGTGGAATTGCTAGATCATATGATACTTAAATTTCTAAGTTCTTGAGGAACTGTCACACTATTTTCCACAGAATTTTCATTCTACATCACCATCAAGAGTACATGAGAGTTTTACCTCACTCATTGTTGTGTGGGAGTATAAATTGGTACAGTTTAATGGAAAACAGTATGAAGATTCCTCAAAAAATTAAAAATAGAACTACCATATGATCCAGTAATCTTGTTTTGGGTATTGACCTGAAAGTATGAAAATATTATTTTTTAAGTGTATATATATTTATATGCACCCCTATGTTCATTGCAGCACTGGTCACAGTATTCACTGCTAAGATATGGAAATAACCCTAATGCCTAGTAACAAATGAACAGATTAAGAATATGTGGTACATAAACACAGTGTGCTACTACTTGGCCATAAAAAATAAGATTTTATCATTTGCTTCTACAAAGATGAAACTTAAAGAGATTATGCTGAGTGAAAATAAGTTGAAAGAAGAAAGACAATTACTATATAATTTCACTCATTTGTGAACTATAAAGAAAAGGCAAGCAAAATTTTAAATAAATAAAACCTTAAACTCTGACAACAGAATGGCAGTTTCTGAAGGATCTCAAAAATAGTATATCATGAAAACAACTGCTAAAAGTTAGTTCTTCTTAACCCTCAGGTTCCATATCACACATACACTAGTAGTCAAAGAGTTCCTAGAATATACCAAGCACTTTCCTTCTATTTATTCATCATTCTTTTCATGCCAGGGATTGTGGGTACTAGGGTATAAAGATAAAAAAAATACCATTACAACAATATTATGAAATAGATATAATTATCTCCACTTTACCTGTCTGAGGTTCCTTGGAGTTAATACCCTAAGTAAAATCATATAGAGTTCAGGGAATCTGGAATTCCAATTCATGTCTTGATCCAAAGCTCTCCTTTTTAACTTTTCCATTCTATAGTCTCACCTATATTCAACTATAATTTCTTTTTTTCCTTTAGACTTCTGAATGTTGAATTTTAAGAGGAACAGTGCATTTCAGGAAAACAACAAAAAGCTTGAAAAACCTCTTCCACATAAGAGTTGATAGTTGAATTAAAAGAATTATACCAAGTAATGTATACAAAGTAACAAAGAATATTTTAATACATACAAAAAATAGTAAATTCTAGAGTGATATACACTCCAAAACTCAATGGCCTCCCCAAAATTAAATATAATCCCTAGTTTGTTTCTTACACATAATTCTAATTACAAACAGATCTTTTCAGCCCAATGTAAAATTCTCTGAGACAGAAACAATAAGATTAAAAGATCCAAAGAATCAACAATTGCATCTATTCTCCATTTAAACAAACAAAAGGAAAAACAGCTCTGATAAAGACATAACTTCAAAAATTAATATTTCTATCTTCTTTCAGTAAATCTTTTAAACTAACTTAATTCTAAAATTTAAATTGTTCTCTTTTAGCTAACCTAACTATGTACATTTCTTTAATCTAGGAAAGAAAAGAAATTGTACTATGTTAAAGCCCCCAAAATACTACCTTGAACAACTTCAAGGTACATAATCTTATATGCATTTTATAGAGCATAATAGCCCCTTAGCACATAGTTAACATTTATTACCAATGTTATCAATAAATGTATCAAGATGAACTCCTAAATACTGAATATCTGGATATGATGTAATCCTACTTTATGACTTTAAAAAAATATCTCAAGGTCTAAGATGAACTGTTTAAAACACTGAGTATAATAGGTCAAAAATGATCACTGCACTCTTGGAGATTATAAGAAAATCTACCTTTAGCCTTCAAAACTAAACTCATCTGATTCTGTATTCTTCAACTTTGAAAACATAAATTTACCCTCACAAAAGCTTAATGCTCACAAAACAATAAATTATATTGCAGAGATCAGCTTTCTGGTGAATCTATCAATGCAGCCCTGTTTAAATAAATAAGTAGTATTTGGTTAGCTTGAGTGAACTCCCAAAGTCTGATCAATTCTAATGAATTGGTTAGATGTAACTTCTGAACTTTCACAGCAGAGAATCAAATGCAAAGATGGCATCACCGAAAGTCTAATATAGCATTTGTCAAACTTCAATATATACTTGGATCACCTGCAGATCTGTTGAAATGCAAACTCTAATTTAGCAGGTCAGGGGCTAAGATTCTTCATTTCTGATAAACTCACAGTGATGCCCATAGAAGACACAGATCAGGGATGCTAAAAGCTTGCTCTCAGGGAACAAGGACACCAGGGCTGGCAAGATGCAGGTTTATTAGTACTAATCAGTTTATCAGTACTGACTCAGTGGACTCATATCCAAGGGCTGCATGTCCTGACTAGGAAGGGTTTATATACACTTTACATGTTCTGCTCTTCAGTGGGGCTATCATTGGTGGTAGCAAATAGCCTGGCATGGCAAAGATAGAATGAAGAAAATTCAAGGAAAAGCTGGGTTATACACCAGTAAACTGAGTTGGTAACTCATGACTTGTTTTTTTTTTTTGACCCCTAGGCTGAATTACTTAGGTCACTGTGCTTCAGCAGATTCCAGGTTATGGAGCTTCACCTGGTCATCATACTTCAATATGAATACCTGGCATACCACACTGGCTACTCCACTGGGTTAACTGTTCCTTCCTATCTGAGGATGTCTTATCCCCCTTACTGACTTCACCTTTCTGGCAAGAAAAGATGATTTTTTCCCCATCTTTATGTTCTCCAAATTGCTAAACAGAATGTCTTCCATATGCTAGGTATTAATTATATGCCAACAGAATGAATTACATACAGCTTTTAAGTGATTACTTCTCATTTATAAACAAAGTTGTTTCTCCCTCTAAACAACTTTTAAAAGTATTTTTGAAAACAGAAAAAACAGGAAAGCTCTCAATCCATTTAAAGTTAAAATATATATACACACATTTGCAGCATAATCCAATGCATTTTGTTAATTTCTCTCCTATTTACTATCTACCTATTCAGTGCCCAGTTTATCCATACTTTTTTATAAGTAAGAAAAGTAATCATTCTGTTAAGATATATCTTAAACTTTTTAAGTAGCACAATAAAACCATAAGGGTATTATAGGAACGTTAACCACTGTAAAAAAAAACCTAAAATATAGCATCTATAAATCTGACTTTTCAGACTAATGGCAGCATGGAAAAAATCAAATTGCGTTCGTGTACTGAGTTACTAAATCCTGCGTTTCTGCACTGATTTTCTATGATCATCGTGTCATGTGACTATTATCTCAAACGCTGTCTTTTTCACTTGTAAACCTGTCTGCACTTGGTTCTATGCTGAGAAAAAAAATACTGACATGGTTTTGTAAGCACTCAGGAAACAAAAGTGGAGTATTTTCCTTCTGAAATCTTCAGTTCTGTTTCGGAATGGGGGAGTGTTTTTGCTTAGCTTGCCAACTAGCAAACGTCAAGACTATCGTTTACGAGAAAGATGCTAAACGAGTTTTTAATGATACAGCGTAGAAAAAAACAATGCTAATAAATGCAAAGATCGGGATACCGATTCTCCAGTCAAAACACAGCAACATTTGGATCTGGTGGCCTCAGCCTCGCAGCCCCGACCCTGCGGGGCCGACGCACAGGGGCTCGTACGCGCTCTGTTCGAGTTTGTTCTTCCGCCTTTAAGATTCTTTAGTGTGTTTGTGTTTTAGGACAGGACGCAGCGCCGACCGCCGGCCGAACCTTTCGGCTATGGGAGGCGCGAAGGCCGCTCTCCCGGGCCCCACTTCAGTAGCAAAATGGTGGCTGCGAACGCCATCTGGCTGGATCCGGCGGGATTTCGACACAGCAGGAGAGGCTTCCGCCAGATTCTGGCAGCCAGAACCCGCCTCCATCCAGGCCGCCTCCGGGAATCTTAGCTCGGACAGCTCTCGCCAGGGGGCCTGTGGCGCCCAGCCCCCCCGGGAGACTTTGGAGGCGGCGTCCTCGCGACCGTGAGCAAGGACGCCATCGCCGCCGTCCCCGGGGCCGCCGCGGCCGCCACCCGCGCCGAAAGAGACTTAGGGGGGTGGACGAGGGAGAGAGA
>PVHY01014660.1:0-37936 GCA_004024945.1 Uropsilus gracilis | reverse complement strand
TAAATAGAAGATACTAAATTGACATTTGGATCAGTAAAAGTTGTGCTTCATGTTCAAGGTTACAAATAACTTTTTATATACTTCAAAGCATAATAAGCATGTGCCCTAAGCATGTACACTGATCAGACAAAAGAGATTTAGAGATGTCTTTTCCTATCATTTCTAGCTAAATAAAAATTTCCAGTTTTCTGCAATAAGATACTAAGCATACACTTTGAGTTATTATCAACTTTTAATGTGAAAATATCTCTTTTGAGATTGGCATATAAACATTTTATTGTGGATGGCAAGATCTTTAATCCATCACAGAAACAAATAATGACATTTAAGAACACCTAAAGAAAAATGCAAGTAAACTACAAGTGAAGAGGATGAAGAAATGACATAAAAGGGAGAAAAAGGACATTTTGTACTTGGCAAATTCTCTACTTTATTGGAAAAAAATCTTACTGTTAAAGTAAGCTGACATTTTTTATTCTCAACAATAGAATGTTTAAGAATGTAATGGTTGTCCACTTTCCATTATTTTAACTGAAGTAGGTATATAATGAATTGCATAACCTCATTCAGGTAAACTTCATTGTATAATAACCTATGTCGTAACTGGATGATATTTTTTTTTGATACTTTGGTAGAGCAAGAATAAAACTTTCAAACAAGTCAACACTATAAAAAGCATGGCTTTAAAATAGGTTAAAAATACCAAAACAATAGAATGCAGCAGTGTATGGTTAAGAATATAGATGACAATTGTCTGATTTAGAATATTAGCTTCACTTCTCACCAACCATAAAGTATTTTTAAAAATCAACTTTACTGAAGCTTTGTATGTAATACAATTCACCTATTGATTTTACACAGTTCAATGCTTTCAACTAAACACACATTGTGGAAATATCACTAAAATTTAGTTTCAGAATATTTTCATAATTTTCCAAAATTCCCATATAATAAATGAGTTCAAACATAACCTCTATACCCAATCCCAGATAAAATTCTGTCTCTAAAGATTTGAAGGATAAATAGGTAAATAAATAGGTAGTGATAAGTTATAAATAGGTAGGTGATTGATAGACAATATATATAGATAAAAATGGAATCACATAATATGTATTATTTGCATCTGGCTTATTTTGCCTACCAGAATTCTGAAGCTCATGTGTGTTATAGCAGCCATTCCATCCTATGGGATGTGTATATTTTCATTATCTGTTAGAATATGGATTGTGTTCAACTTGGAACTATTGCAAATGATGTTGTGGCACCAAGCAACCTGGAAGAAGGTGAGCACATGTCTAGGCCCCACTTTCATGTGCTGGCCCACCTATTCAGTGCACCCTAGCCCTCGGTCATGGAGAGAAGGTCCCCAAAACAGCACATTCACTGAACTGGCTAGCAGCACTTTCTAGCCCAGACTGAGCTACAGCCCTGAAGCAACAAAACCCCAACTTAGATCTGGGATCTTCAGATACTATTAGCAGAGATACTGGCAAAGCACCTGAAGAAGAAGTTTCATGAACCTGCACCTTTATTCCTGCCCACCAACCACCGTAGCCCATGAATTTGGCAAATACTTCTATAATCCAGTGGTACCACCAAGAAATAGTGCCCATAGTAACAGTGACACTAGACTAAGGGCAGAGCAAACATGAAAACAAAATATGGGAGAAGGAAAATCACAATGATCAAACCAAGTATCCTAAGACCAATACATCTCAGAAAATAAGTCAGCCCACTGAAACAAAAAATAAGCATGGGTGCAGAAAAATATTACAGAGAAAAAGAAATTAATGCCACCATAATAATCAAAATAACTGGAAGATTTAACATAGAAGACAGAAGAAAAAAAGAACAAGATAAAAAGCACAATCAATGAATTAAGAAATGAGAATGAATCCTAAAAGAAAAAAAAAATGATGGAAGCTAACAGAAAAATTGAGGAACTAAAGAGCTCAGGGAAAATTCAAGAAAAAATGAACAGAAGAAATAGAAGAAAGAGTTAGCACACTCTAAGACTCAGACCTAAACAGAAAAAAAGAGAATAAAGAGGTAAAGCGGGAAAAAAATGAAGATACACTTAGGGAAATATCTTACAACTTGAGAAAAACCAACATCAGAGTTATAGGCATCCCAGAAGGAGAAGAGAAAGACAAAGGAAGAAGAAATCATTGAAGAGAATTTTTCAAATCTGAAGAAAAATATGAAAACATACAAAAAGTTAGAATACCAAAATATTTTAATGAAAGAAAAACTGCAGTAAGACACTTAATAGTTAAAATACCAAAAATCCAAGACAAGTAAAAAGCAATGAAGCTTGTGAGAGACAGAATACAGATAACTTATAAAGGAAAACTTGTTAGGCTCACCTCAGATTTTTCAGAAGAGTCATTTAGAATAAGAGACAGTGGAGCAAGGTATACAAAAAACTCCAAGATAAAAAATGCAGCCAAGGTTACTTTATCTTGCAAAGTTCTCCTTCACATATGAAAGAAAAACAGGATCCTTTCCAGACCATCAAGACCTCTAAAAATTCAACATAACAAAAACTCACTTCAACCAATACTACAAAAAGCCTTAAATGTAAACCAATGGGAAATGGATAGGGAGATTGAAACAGGAGAAATAATTGAACCACAAATAAAGGAAAGAAATGAATACATTGACAAGTATAGGCTGCCATTTATCGATAATCTCCTAAATGTTAATGGACTAAACTCACCAATAAAAAGAAGAGTAGCAGAATGGATTGAAAAACAAAAAAAACAGGATCTGACTTTCTGCTGTCTTCAGAAAGCACACCTAATTGCTAAACTGCTAAAGAGAAATGCAGATTGAAAGCAAAGGTTAGGGGAAAAAAATCCTACAAGCAAATGGACCCCAAAGAAAGCACATACAGCTATACTCATATCATATTAAATAGATTTCAGAAAGGTAATGAGACAAATACAGCCACTATATAATGATCAAGTAGACAACAATACACCAGGAAGATATAACTTTTCTATATGCACTAAATGAAAGAACATCAAAATATACCAGACAATTATTAACATCTCTGAAAAAAGACATTAAAGAAAATGCATATGTACTTAATAGACTTCAATACCCCACTCTCACCAAGGAACGAAAACCACAAGGCAAAAAATAAACAAGGACACAGTGACCCTACACAAATGCCTACATCAAATGAACCTAATAGACATCTACAGGACACTGCACCCTGTAAGAAAGGAATAGACATATATTTCAAGGGCACATGTCATTCTCCAAGATCAATTATGTACTGGCCACAGAACAAATTCACAAGTATTGAAATCATACCAGCAATTTTCACAAACCATAAATGTATCAAGCTAGAAATCAATTTTGAAAAGGAGGAAAGGAAACCTCCCATTTTATAAAGACTGAAACCATCATTAGTGGAAAAAAGAGTGTATTAATGAGGAAATCAAAGAAGAAATAAATATTTTTAGATGAATGGGTTGAGGACACAATCTTTCAGAATGTATAGGATGCTGCAAAAGTAAACATTACAGGGGGATATATAGCAATACAGTCCCACATCAAGAAACAGGGAAATACCCAAAGAAACAATCTAATCTCACCTCTGAGAGGACTAGAGAAAGAACAGAAAAATCCAAAAGCATATAGAAGGAAGATAATAAAAACCCAAATAGAAATAAATGCAATAAAAACAAAAAGGACAATCGGAAAGATTAATAAAACAAAAGGTTGTTTCTTTGAAAAGATAAAATAGAAAAGCCTCTAGCCAGACTCACAAAGAAGAGAAGAGAGAAAACACAAATAAACAAAATCATAAATAAAAGAAGAAATTACAAAGGACAAAGCAGAAATACAGAGTATGAGAGGTTACTATGAACAACTATGTGCAAGCAAGTTCAATAACTTTATAAGATGGACGCATTTTTAGAAGCATATGTTATACTCTCCTAAAAAGACATATAATGCCTAAATAAACCAAACTCATGCAGCAAAATTGAAAGAGTAATAAAAATCCTCCCTCAAAACAAAAGCCCTGGACCAGATGGATTCACAAACGAGTTCTACCAGATGCTCAGAGATGACCTGGTGCCTAGCTTATAAAAACTATTTCAAAAAAATAGAGAAAGAAGAAATACTACCAAATACATTTCATGAAGCCAACATCACACTAATACCAAAACCAAACAAACACAATGAAAGAAAACTATAAGCCAATCTCCCTAATGAACACAGTTGAGAAAATTCTCAAGAAAATATTAGCATATAGAATCCAACAGTGCATTGAAAAGATAATATATCATGATCAAGTGAAATTTTCCCAGGGAAACAAGGATGGTTCAACACCTGAAATTCAATGAATGCAATCCAATGCATCAACAAAAATAAAAATAAAAATCACATGATCATATCAGTAGATACTGAGAAAGTTTTTGACAGAGTTCAATATCCATTTATGATGAAGGTCCTTGAAATTAGGGAACTAGAAGGAACTTAACATAATAAAAGCAATATATGAAAAAGTCAGACCCATTGTCATCTTAAATGGAGAAAAAACTGAAAGGCTTCCTTCTGAGATCAGAACCAAGATAAGGCTGTCCATTCTCACCATTGCTTATCAATATAGCTCTAGAAGTCTTAGCTACAACAAATACGCAAGAAAAGAACATACAAGGGATCCGAATAGAAAAAAAAATAAAGATATCTCTGTCTGAAGATATGATAATATGTATAGAGAATCCCAAGAATTCTACAGAAAACCTAATGAAAATAAACTGTTGAGTAAGGTATGAGGCTACAAAATCAATGCACAGAAGTCAGTAGCCTTCTTATGTGCAAAAAAATTGGTTAGAAGAAGAGATAAAACTACCCCATTCATAGTTGTACCGTGAAAATTAAACACTGGAAATAAACTTAACAAAAGATGTGTAAGACTTACATGATGAAAGTACAAAATATTGTTAAAAGAAATAGAATAAGACAAAATTGAAAGATACCCACTGCTCATGGATTGGAAGAATAAACACTGTCAAAATGGTCATTCACTAAAAGAAATCTACAGGTTCAATGCAATTCCAATAGAAACCTCGATGTCATTCTTTAAAGAAGTTGAAAAAAGTCATTACAATTCATTTGGAACAATAAAAAAACACAAATAGTCAAAGCTTTCCTGGCTAAGAGGACGGGAAAAGGAAGTATTATACTCCCAGCCTTTAAATTGTACCACAAAGCCATAATAATTAAGACAGCATGGTATTAAAACAAAAACAGACAAATGGAACAGAATCAAAAGCCCCCAAATAAAGCAATATATTATATATGCATATACATAACATATTCATAACATGCATATATGCAGTCAGTCAATATTTGACAACAGAGCAAAGAATATACATTGGAGAAAGGATAGTTTTTTTCAGTTTTTTCAATACATGATGTGGGAAAACTGAACCTCCATATGCAAAAAAAAAAAAAAAAAAAAAAAGAAAAAGAAATCTAACTACTTCTGCACACCATATACAAAAACAAATTCAAAATGGATAAAAGATTTGGATATAATATCCAAGTATTTTCAGGTATTTTTTAGACCTGAAACCATAAAATACATAGAGGAAAGAATGGGCAAAACACTCCCAAGTTTTATATCTCAGAAACCTCTCTCAGAACACTTCTACAGATGCTAAGAAATGAAGAAAAACAAAGAATTGGGATTACATCACAGTGTAAAATCTTCTGCACAGCTAAAGAGACAATAGCGAAAACAGAGACACCCAATTGGATAAGAAAAAAATTTTGCTCTCCCTATAAGTGATAAAGGTCTGATATTATGATATTATCATAAATATGTGTATTTTTTGTAAATTGTATGTGTATAAATCACATTACAAAACTGTCACATGTTTTCTGTACATCACAGGTATTTCCTATCTTTATCTAGTCATTGTTTTAGTAAATACATGTCAAAAACTTGTTATGCACCTAGCACAATGAGGAAAGGAAAATTTCTTTCTCCTGAACTCTGAAGTTATTATTCCATTTAATCAAGAAAATAATCCTATCAAATTGGTACTTATGTGATACATTCATTTAACCCACTAAAAGTTAACTTGCATGAGTTACCTGTAGATACAGACCAGTGATTTAATAAAATGAAAGTATTTGGTATCAATCTTATTCATGAATCCAGAATCTTTTCTCTGTGCTATATCTCTCTGGTTCTCAAATGGCAATGAGTTTAGCAACATGAGAAGTGATTGTTTAAAAATCCACTTATCAGAAAGTCCAGGAATACTTTGATTTTCATATGAGAAGCACAGTGAACACAGTCCTATCTTCTAAAGGTTAGTCAATGAAAATCTATGAGGGCAGCACAGCTGAGATTTCTTCATCATTAAGAAATTATCTTAAAACACAAACAGAAAAGAATACCAAGATAGGAATGAGTCAGTATATCTCTGACTGAAAAGCAGCTGCCACTTACCTCAACCACCCACCAGAACTCATTACTCTGCTTCTAGAACCCATCACAGATGAGGTTGTATGAACTGACCATAGCATTTGCCAGTGTTAATATTTTTAAAAATCAGATGTGAATTTACAATGATGCATACCGGAAACATAATGCTACTTCAAAAAAAAAAAAGTATTTTGAATAAAATCATGTGTGAAGCCTAAAACCTACAATCTTTCATTTTGTGATTTTTATCTTAGCAATGATGTGAAGAACAATGAGATAAAATCACTACTTCAGAACCTTTCTGAACTAAGGGAACCTTCAGCAGCTCTGATCAAGCAGGTGCTCTCCCATAGTTTTTAGAAAGGACACTTAAGATGGTCAGATCCTTTTTTAAATTAGTCTTATCTTTAACATAGGTTTAAGGAGTTAGAAATAACGATGACCTTAGACTATATTTTATCTCTTTGAAAACATGAACAAGAATTAATTTTGATTACAGAATTAAATGTTAAAACACAGAAATTACTTTTAATAGAGTGCAGAAATGCAAATTTAGATATTTATTGTCATTTAATTTTTGGTGTCTTATGTGTTTCTAAGAGTAGATTAATAGTATGAGAACAGCTGCATCTAATTGCAAATACAGAAAAATAAAAGACAAAAATATTGAGAGAAAGCAATTAAATTGTGGTATTCTCAAGTAAAATGAGAAACATTTTAATTAAAGTAAAATGTTATAAACACACATTTAAAAAGTTCTTGATAGACATTTAATATCTAGTCAATATATTTTAAATGCCTTATTCAAGATACAGCTCCATTTGAAAAGTAAATCTAAAAACTATCTAATAAGATATATTTCCCTGTCAGCATATTTAAAAAGCAATCAGTATCTCACCTGACACAGCTCATTTTGTCCCAATTAAAATGAAATATAAATCCACAAACCAATTTCAGAAACTGCTTGAGCAAAATAAATTCTGACATACGAAAAGATCCTTGGCATTTATTTTAATTCTTTAATTATAAAGTTATGAGACCAAACCTTTTTGGCATGTAGTAACATAAAATCATATATAGTTCTACTTAACAGAGAAAGAATTCCATACAAGATGAATGTTAAAACACCTTTTAAAAACATGCATTGGAATTATACTGAATATTTTCATAGCAGTGCTTTAAACTTGTAAAAATTGGCATTAAAACCAGTAAAACAGGAAACCAAAGGAACCAGTAATCATGTTTCACAAATGCAGTTTTCATTTCTATTCTTAAATGTTTAGTTTTTTGTTTGTTTGTTTTGTTAATGCTTATTCATTGAATCACAGAATAGTTTTGCAATTATTTATTCACTGCTTCATTTTTTTTAGCTAATTTGAGATAAAATTGAAAAATAACATTGTGCAACTTTTGTCACCATTATATTAGCTAATATATCTTTCACCTAACATAATTATCATTTTGTTGTTATAGTGTTGGTGGTAGTGGTATAAACATTAAATCTTTATTGTCACAGTAACTTTCAAGTGTATAATATAAAACTATATAGCCATTCATGCCATATTAGAACTACTAATTTATCTTATAATGTGAAATATTACTCTTTGACCAACATCTTTATGTTTCCCACCCCTCGGTTTCCAGCAACCACCACGCTTTTTCTTGCTTCTGTAAGTTAAATGTTTTTAGATTGCACATATAATTGGGATCATAATCTCTCTCCCTATGTTTTACTTCACATAACATACTGCACTCAAGATGTTACAAATGGCAGGGTTTCCTTCTTTTTATGACTGAATATTTCATTGTGTATATATGTGTAGCACATTTCTTTATCCATTCCTCCACCAATGGAACTTAGATTGTTTCCATGCCTGTCTAGGCTTTGTAAATAATGCTATAATAATTACACATGGAAGTACAGATATCTCTTTAAGAAAGCAAATTCAATTATTTTGGCTTTATGCCAGATGTATAACGGCTGTGTCATATGACTTCCTTCTGAAACATTTTGAGATATCTTAATACTGTTTTCTACTGTGAATATAGCAATTTATATATTCCCAACACAGTGCTTAAGTATCCCCTTTGTTCAACATATTCACCAGTATTATTATGAGCCAGACAAAATAGATGAAGTATGAGAGAAGGTCATTAAAATGACCAGTTGATCCATGAACTGCACCCAATCAAACGGAGGCTCCGTTCTCACTCCCTGTACTTGAAATGTATATCCAGAGCCCCCCCCCCCCATTCCCACCTATGAGCCTTTTTCAGAAAATACCCTAGAGTGCACAAGGTTACAGTTGTTGAGACTGGATTGATTATGTGACTTCTTCCTAAAGCCTTAGCAATTCTGGCTGGTGGGTGCAGAGATCTACTTGTCTTGAGGTTGCAACAAAACAAACCCTGGAATTAGATCCATTTGCCTCTTTGCATATGAAACCTGCCATCTCTCACTAAGCCTCCTTTTCTCAGTCTCTCCTTACTCGCCAAGAATGGGCATTAATTTTTTAACTGATACATTCTTTTATTTTATATTCAAAAATCTAGTGGAGAAAATGTCTGATTCTAGAAATAATACAATTTATAAAGAAAGAATTATTTCCCTAGGATTATTTGACTTTGGGGTAAAAAATAAATAGAGGTCATGCATATATGGTAATAGAGATTTTTGTGATGATTGAAGGATGATTTTAAAATTTATTTGACTTTCATTTTATTGTATGGGTTTATTTTTTCTACTTTAAATGGACAATCGATGTGTAACGGTTTCTTATAGATACCCATAAAGCAAAGAAAAAAGGTATTAATGCTTTGAAGTCAGTAGAAATTTGTTTGAAGTAATTTAAAGAAATAATGTTTTATTGGCATTTCATTCACTAATTAATGAATAAAAGGATCAAATTCTGGAAGGTAACTGGAAATTTAAGAAGAAAGATTATTTTATGGCCAAAGTCATTTACAGTTGTCTCTGTGAAGAATGAGAGTAATTAAACTTATAATATCTAGTGATTTCTAAATCTCATAAAAACTGGGAAGAATGTTTTCTGCTATGTTTTGCAGAATTTCTCAAATGAGCTATTTACTATAATGGATATTCATTCTTTTAATATGAAAGGCAAAAACAACGCTTTGACATAGCATATTTCCATCATATTTGCGGTAGGCCTGGCTCAGAATTTAATTCACTAGTAAAACAATAAAAACTTATGAAAATGCTAGCCACATTTACTTCTGAATTCAATTTCCATCCATAGATATTAGACAAATGTTCTTCTAATTAATAAGTCTTGATAAAGCAGTATGTTTGGAGGAAAGTGTTATGTATGACTAATCACAAAGAAAATTATGCAGATACTTAACAGTATTTCTTAGTATCAATATAATGTAATTTGTAACTCTGCTAGATGTAAATAAAATGATGTTAGAAATCTTAGTGAAACTGAGTGTCATCTTAAATGAGAGATAATTGCTGGTTTATTATAATACCCAAAATATTGATTTCAGAAAGGAAAATGATTTATGATGAAAGTGTGTACTTTTAAGTGATTCATAGTACAAGACACATGACAAACTGTAAGATTTCATAGCAAAAGTGAAAGTTCAATCAATCTCAAATTTTATTAACTGGATATTATTAACAAAGGATATTATTTATAACAAGATTATTTATAACAAGAGATAGTAACTGGATAATGATAAAATGTGATGAATATACTTAAATCCTAATTGGATCACCAAAAATTTAATCTTTGGAAAACTAAACCTTAGAACAACAAAAATACTGACCTACCCTTATTATAGTTTAAAAAACAAAAAGAAATTATTATACATCATTTTATAGATGCTGTGGAACTTACTATTATTTCCCAATTTCAAGAAAATCATTTGTATTCCCTCATGATATCTGACTATCGATTTTATTAAACCAGATATTTCAGACTATTATTTATTCTATCCTCATTTTTATTTGTGAATTTTTATGACTACTCCAAACTTTCATCTCTTATACACTTGTTAGTTTACCTCAAATTGGGGAAAAAAAACAAAAACAAAAACACTGGCATCAATATCTCAGTTGTGGCTAAGCTGCAGCATGTGGGGTCTACAACTGGTAAGTTTTCTTTCCTCTGAGAGTTTGGGCTGTAGCAGAAAGATATTAAGTCTCTTTGCTCACAATTTAGATAGGAATTGTCTCTATTATGATTATAGGCAAAGGAGGGGTATATCATCTTAGACCTTTTAAAAGTTTTCGTATTTCTGTTAATATTGCTTATATTTTTCATTCATAATATTCTCATTTTCATTTACACATTAAACTTATTCAGCCCAATTTTAATTATTTTCCTGCTATATCTAACACCTGTATTATCAGTCATTTTATTTGTTACTTTTCTTCTTTATGCAGGTCACATTTTCTTGCTTCTTTTGGCATATAATATAAATTTTGCTTTTATTTTTGACATAGTAAACACTACTTTATTGAGAATCTTGATTATGTTATTCCCTTTAAGATGTGCTGAATTTGGCCGGGCAAGGTGGCTCGTGCCTGTAAGCTTCAGTCTATGAAGCGGCCGGTGCCAGGGATCACGGTTCGAGTCCCACCTGGGGCCCACAGTGAGCCCTCGTTCCAAAAAACAAACAAACAAACAAAAAACAGTTGGGCGTGGTAGCACACGCCTGTAATCCCAGCTACCTGGGAAGCTGAGGCTGGGGATTGCTTGAGTCTGTGGTATTCTGGGCAACACGAGCCTGCGGTTCCACAGGCAAAAATAGCGAGACCTAGTCTCAAAAAAAATTTAAAAAATGTGCTGAATTTTGTCAGTGCTAACATAGCTGGATACCCTCACTGTGCTTTGCTCTATACCGTGCTCAGTGACTTGTGTCTGCCTCCTCCACTTATATCCTCTGTTTGTTCTCTTTGGGGGGCTCTATTTCATTTTGCCACTTTGTAGATATGATTTCCAAAGCATATGTGCCACTTACTGAACTTCTTTTCCCTCAGGTAGAAATTCAAAATTATAGTTGAAAATCTAAAAACAATTTTTTTGTTGTTCTTTGTTTTTTTTCAGTCTTACATTTCATTTCTATATTCTGAGTTGGGAGAATAATGTCAGTGGATTTTAATTTGGCCTCAGTACATCAGTACGTCAAAATCCCTCACTTTTTTTTTTTTTTTTTTAAGAATCAAATCTCTACTCTGTAGCTAGCAAGAAAAACTTGAATCCAAAAGATCTGTACAATATGGCTCTTTTTACTAATCTTTCAGATGACTTTGCTCAGTTTATTTTTGCAGAATTGAGTATTTGAACTCCATGTACCCTGTTATGTCATGGATTTAATAAGGTCATTTAGGGAGTTAAAAGACAATTTTTCCTTTCTCTTAGGCATGCTTACTGTTTATTTTATGCATGACTTGGAGTTTAGGATAAGTAAAAGAGGCTAACTGATGATTAATCTGTCCTTTGAAACTAGAAAGGTAGAAATGAAAATCCCTGCAAAATTTGTTATAAATATAATGTTACCAAAACTGGTATCTCCTTGTCATGCTAAGATACTTACATAGTTAGAAGTAATGACTTGGAATGGCAGGTCTTCATCTTAAGTACTCATTATAGACCTAACTGTATAGTTATTGTATTTTAAGTAGCAGCATTGAATCTACAAATATATGATATGGAATAGACTACTAAATTATTATTTAGGATATAAAAATAATAGCACTGCCTCAAAAATTATATTGCTTTGGTCATTAAATCTGAAATGTCTCCACTTTCTTTTTCCCTGTCACAGCATATCTATGTGTGCTCACTCTGTAATTTCCATTCATGGGCTACAGCAAAAATTCAGACTCTTTTGAGTATGTACATTAGTGCCGCTGTCTGTCTTTGGAATAGGAAAACTGGGAAAATAATATATATATTATTTTATTATAATTAATATTCTGGGGCCAAATTTTATCATATATTAGCATTTTAAGCAGAAAATTCAGTATTGCAACAGTGTTACATAGTACTAGTATTAGTTTACTAGTTTTATAGTATTAGTCTTTATTGCTAACAATTCAGTTTTTTATTAAATGGCAATAACCACATCAACTAATATTATGATCAAAAGTAAAAAAAATAGTTGTAGAAAAGCTAAATTTTAAGCTAGATAACTTAAATCTATATTCTTTATATTAAATAATTTATTCATATATAAATTTCACTTTTTTTAATCCCTGGGGTTTGCCCACAACCTTCCCTCTCTGACCATTCCCACCCTCTCCTGCCCTCATTTTTATTTGATTAGTTAAGCCAAAAAATTAAAAATACATCAGAAAACATGTATTATTTTATTATAACATTCTAATTTGGTATTTTTTAAAAAGATGACTTTTTTTGTAATGGAGTGCTGCCAATACCATGAACTTTACACAATAAATTCTTCTTTTCCTTGGAAAAATTTAACAACTTTTTAGAAAATCTCCTTGGAATTTTATTTGTAAAAGTTGTTGAACATGTCACCTCAATTATCCAACATCAACCATATTCCAGTTACCTGAGAAAACAAAAATAAGAGATTCTCTTCCTATATTTATTCCTGAATAAAAATCACTGATTAATATTTTTGGTGTCAAGTTTGAATTTTAAATTTATTATTGTGGACTTAGAGCATGTCTTCCATAAGATGAAATTGTAATAGTAAAACATTATTAACACAATGAAGAGTTATAAAAATGCTAAGTGCTTAAAAGATATACGTAATAAAATTTCTTCTCATCAAGAAAACTAAATTTGAATTATTTTTTATTCATTAAAAAACATGCTAAATAGTACTTATTGTGTCCATTACTTGGGTAATAGTTTTTCAAGGATACTTTAATTTTTACAAAGTCCATGTAAATAAATACTATAAGAATAATTATTTCTCAATTTATTGATAATTTTCCAGAAATAGTTTTATTGCACTTATACAACAACTCACATTACTGAGAGTTTATCAGATAATGCAACTTCAGAACCTCTCATTAACCACAATACTTTGAAGTAGAGGTAAAAATTGATTCTGTGGTATGAGAGAATCAATGCAGCTATAACATTTAGCAGGGACTGGCAAATTTTATTTGTAAAGAGCCAATAGTAAATATTTTAGACATTTCAAGGCATAGAGTTTCTGTGGAAACTATTCAACTTTACAATTGAATCAAAAAATGGACACAATACACAAATTAAAGGCTGTTTCTTACATACCTTTAATTACAAAATGTCCAGAGTTAGTCCATCTATTGACAATTCCTCATATAGCGTCCCAGCTGACTGGTTGTTTTTTTTTTTTTTTTTTGTTTTTTTTTTCTGCCAAAGAAAACAAATATAGATATTCTGGTTGAAAACTACAATTGAGCTCTTTGTGTTACCTCTCAGAAATAATTTCATACCACAATCATTTTGCCTATTATAAATTAAATAGACACAATGCATAAAGATATATAATACAGCAATATAATATAAGATAATATAATTATATAATATAATTGTCTTCAAAAATTAATTTAAAGATATCAATGGTGTTCCTATATGAATATTTCCATTGCTTCTTGGCACCATTCTTTCATTCAAGATAGATTTGTTCTACTATAAAAATCTATCTGTTTTATACAGATGGTCATTGACAGATGTTATGATTAACTATCACTAATTAAGCTATTTTGGGAAACTCTCTTCAAATTTTAATTCAGTTTACTGGCATGGTGGGTAGTGTTACTTTAGCTCAACTGAGAAAAGCAGTGAGCCTGTGCTATAGCCTAAGGTCAGTGCAAAGTTACTATGTATATATGTTGTAAACAAAGAGCAATGAAATCACACAATTTGGGTTTCAAGATTCTGTGTTTTTTCACAATCCGATTTTCAGTAACAGAGGCTTTCAGAACTTGGCCCGCCCCTTTTAGTAAGATGAGAATATTCTCAAGATTTCTCTTTGGTGTTCTGCTGAAATTATTGGACTCACTAATATTGCCATCTTTTGGAAGATTTAGAATTGAATATCTTATTTAAAAAGTTTATCATCTAAACTTTATAAAATAGCCATATGATTAAGCTATATTATAGCTTAGAGGTAATGTGGATTCTCAAATTATTTGAAATATTCTAGCTAATGGAAAACTGTTTTAGTAATAAACTTACTGATGCCATTATCTTCTAATGTATCCTATGCAGGGTCAACTTTGATTCGGAAACAAAACAGGATGAAAGCATTTATATAAGTTTACTAGGGTTGCCCTAACAGCTAGCACAGATTGGGTAGCTTAAATATCAGAATGTATCACCTCAAACTTTTGGAGTCTATAAATCTAAGAACAAGGTGTTGAGAACATGTCTGCTTTCTAAGAACTATGAGAGAACTTTTTCTTTGTATCTTAATTTTTGAAAATATTTAGCTGTGAAAATAGTTGAATACATTTACTGTATCAACCACCCTCTTACTTTTTCTCAATATTTAAAGAAATGATGAGTACATGTGTATAAGTAAGTTGACCTTGTCAAAATTGTATCAGTTTCACAAAATTAAAATACATGTATTTTTTAAAATGTAATATTAGTTTCTCTCCTATACTAAATTACGGTACCCTGTATGTTTGCTAATACTGTGGCACCAAGGAGTTTAGACTTTGATAAGATTACCTGATATTATTTAGGATGAGCATTTATGCCTTTTTTTTATTTTTCTATTCATTAAAATTCATATTTTGAAATTATTATGTATACATTTTTATTAAAGTCTACATGAAATAATTTTTCTTTATAGTTTTTCTTTAGAATAATATTAGCCATTCAGAGGAATTGTTCTTGATATACCTTTTTTCCAGTTCCCCTTACTGTTAACATTTTCCATAGCAGTTGTTCTTCTATCTAAATTAAGAAATTATATGAATGAAATATTATTAACTGAACACAAATTTTATTTTGGTTGAACTAGTTTCTGCTTCAGAATATGAAAATGAATAAACTGTTACAAATATATGATATAATTTCACTGGTAGCAAAACGTGTTTTGTTTTATTTTGTTTTTTCTCTTCCAGGATGCACTTTATATTTTTTTGCTACATATTCTTCATTTTGTTACAACTCAATCTTTCCTTGTATTTTATTATACTTTTATTTTATCTTATTTTATTGAGATTAGGTTTCACTATGTTGTCCCGGCATGGACTCAAGTGATTCCTACCTCAACCTACTGAGTAGCTGGAATTACAGGCACAAGTCACCATGCCCACCTGTAATACTTTTTAAGAATAGTGCTAAAGAATATCCCTCAGTTTTAGTCCATCTAATATGTTTACATAGTTTAACTCAGATTACATATTTAGGAGAAAATACCACAGAAGGGACGTATTCTTTTTCTTTTTTTCTTTTTTTATTTAATAGAATTGTTTTACACTGTTTGTGAAGAGAACACTTGATTCCCATTATCTGTAATCTGGTACTTATTTCCGTGACCATAATATACATGTAAGCTACTTTCAGAACTGCAAAATTATAGCCTTGTGAGAAAGAAAATTATCAGCTAGAGGATAGTTTGTCTTTTACCTTATCTACATAAAGTATATTCTCAAAATGTTAATCAATTACTTTCTTCATTCTATTTCAGTGATGTTATATCACACATTTGTACATCAGATCCATTATTTTTCATAATCTCCATCACATCATGTCTTCCACTGGAATCCTGTTTCATTTCTAGTTTTTATATTGTATACATAGTAAAAGTCTCTTTTTGTGGCATAGAGTTCTATAAGCTTTAATAAATACATAGTGGTGTACCGGCCACCACAGTATTATATAGGATAATTCCCAACACTGAAAATCCCTTGTATAACACTTTTGTAGTAATCCACTTTCTTTCCAATATTTGTTAAGATATTTTTTACCCTAATTTGGTGAATGTTCATGTGTTCTGGGGGATAATGTTTTTTCTCATGCTTTAACATTGAATTTTCTATAAATGTCAGTTAGCTAATAATGGCCAGTAGTGTTATTCAGGTCACCTACAGCCATATTGATTCTCTCCCTTCTGTTCCTATCAGTTATTGAGAGTATTGAATCCTATAACTATAATCATGTTTTGTCTTTATTTTCAGATTTGTCAGTTTTGTTTCACCTACTTTGTAGCATATATTTTTATGTTTGTCAAGTATCCTAAGAAAATGTATTTTACCTTACACAGTGTCCCTCTACCTGAAATTATATTCCTTGTCCCCAAATCTGTTCCATATTGGTTACATCTGCCTATTCTGTTTGTTAATCTGTATATCTTTCTCATTCTTTACTTTTAATTCAAATATACATATATATTTAAAACGTGTTCTTTAAGGTTCATGGTGATATGGTGGTGGGAGATCCTTAGGGTATAAAATGATGTAAAATATATGTATGTCTTCAGCAAAAGGAAAAACAAATAAAACATGCAGATTCCAAAAGGATTTCCACCAGTACTCGAAAGTGGCCAATAATTTGCTTTCCACCCTGTAGATTAAGGTTTTCTATGGGAAAGATAAGGGAATGTGTTGTTGGCAGAATTGACAGTGGCTGCCTTTCCCCTCCCTGGGTTAGTATAATAGTTGGTTTCTTAGTATTATTCCTGGTCCTCCAGAAGACTGACTGCCTGTGAAGTTAGTGGAGGAAAAGCATACAAGAAGGTATGAATTCCTCTATGTCTATAATACCCACAGGCTACAATTTCTCATACTATACCATGCTCAGCCTTTAGTTATTTGGTTAAAATATATATAGCTGAATGTTTATACCAACTGATATAACCTCCACTGGCATCTATCCTAGTGAACCAATGCTTGGGTATTCTTTCTCCCTGAAGGTGCCTATCTATCACTTCCCAGACTCCAGGTTTGTTCTGTGACTTGTATATTAGATTTTCATGACTGCCATAACGAATCTTCAAAACTTAGTGGTTTAAAGAACATAGTCTATTATTTTTATAGTTCTGTATGTCAGAAATCTGACACAGATTTTATTGGGCTAAAATTAAAGTGTCGCTAAGGCAGCTTCCTTTCTGCAAGCCCTAGGTAGAATTTGTTTCTTCATCTTTTTTGACTTTAAGAGGATTCTCCCATTCTTTGGGTCAAATCCCTATACTTTATCATTAAAGTTATTCTGTACAAGTTAGCAGATGTGAGCTGAGTTCTTCTCAGTTTACGTTGTTCTGTCTTTTTTCTAGCGTTTTAGGCATTTATATTACATTAGATCCATCATAATAATTTCAATATATTCTTATATTTAACTCAATTAGAACATTACTTCTTTAACATGTAATATTTTCACAAATTCTGGGATTAGGATGAAGAAATTTGGAGGGGCAGGTGGGGAGAGACCATTGCTATATTGTTATGGCTACCACAGCTGGTCCTCTGACTCTTAAACATTTTTATCTCTTTCAAAAACAAATTATTTTCATCCCCTTCCAATCTTTCATCAGTTAACAGTGCATTATACCTGTGGACCTAGATCTTTGATGGACTTAATAAAATTGATTTTTTTCTGCTTTCCATTTGCTTTTTAATTTATGTAAAAGTTTTCATATTTGGAAAAAAGAAATAGTAAGGTATAGGTAGCTAACAATAAATTCAGATATGAGCATTAATGTTGGTAAATATTGGCAAACTTTTTAATGAGTACATTTGACTTTGTTACATTTTTATGTTGTATCAACAGGTATATTTTGATATGAGGTACATTTGCTTGGCATCTATCCAGTGAGTTTGATCCCCAAATTTGTGTCTATCCTATCATATAAAGGGGCAAAAATATTCAAAACTCTACATAAAACATCAAATAACAAGACATTTATGAAAAGTATCTGTAGCCACATATAGTTAAATATTTCTATTTTTATCAAAATGCTTATATGTTATAGAGCTACTAGAAGCTATACAAATAATTATCTAAATACTAGGTAAAATGTATTAATGCATAACATTTTTGCCTAGTATTTAGATAATTATTAGATTTTGTGGGCTTGATAATCTACTCTAATTTTTTATCCCCTATATAAGGTATCCATAGACTATCACTAACCTCTTCAAAGTACCCCACAAATAAAAACATGCGGCCGGTCCCCAAAACCAATTACTGAAAGACAGTAAAGAATATAAAATATGAAGATAATTAAACACAATAACCATTGTGTATGTGAACTGAGTGAAAGTAGAAAGAGTGTCAATGTTCTGGAAGAGAGGAAAAATGAGAAGGTATCAATAAAAAATTGAGGGGAAGGAGTACATTAGATATACATAAAAGATTATGACATTCTGCTCATATTTTTATACTTATATTTGTTTTGCTGTAGCTGAAACTGATAAATGCTAGAGTACATCCACAAAAGACAAGCCAGAAACATAAATTTATTCATATATTTATCCAAGAAGCAAAGTATATTATATTCACCCATCAGTGTAAAAATGGTATATAAGAAATCCAGAAAGTATATAGCAGGGCAAAATCTCTGCCTGCATTCCCTAGATACACTAAAATATAGACTATAGCTCTCATTTTGCCCTACAGCCCCCAAATTGTAAGATTTTTAAAAACAAAATTTCTCATCAAGAGAAAAAATAATAGTAATAGGTGGGAAGGTTATTTATACTGTACTACTTTCTTTGTAATTTACTATTACTCTTCTGTAGTTACTTGATAGCACATTATCATATTTTCCTATTCAATATCCTTAAAACACTATATGCAGAATGTAAGGTTTCTTGAATGAAGTAGCTTTCATCATACTTTTTTAACTGGTTAATTCTCTGTTCATCACTAGAAAGCCTGGTGTTTCAAGTTCTTTCTTTCACGTATATGCAATTTAGTGGTATTGTATCTTTTCAAATGTATTTCACACCACACCTCCATCAAGACACCCACAATCTTCTATCATAGTCCACTGGGCCCTTTTTCACCTTTCCTTTCCACCTATTCACACCCTCTGTTACCTCATTTTTAGAGTTAGATTTTTAGTTTTTGTTTCAATTTGCATTTATATTACCATTTGCTGTTTTTCTTCATATTCCACAGGATATAATGATTTGTTATGTCTTTTTCTCCTTCTAGTTTATCTAATTTAGCACAATCCCCTCATATTCTGTATGTTTTTATAAATGACAACAGTTCATCTTTCTTAGAATTGACCAGTAGTTCATTGTATGTATCTACCACATGTTCTTTTGCCACCCATATTTCACCTGGCTACTATAGTGTTGCATGTTGTCTGAATGGACAGGAAAATAAAGGTGCAAATCATGTATTGAGAATTTTATTGCGAGTCTAAAATACTGGTTTTAGTAGATAGATATTAGTCAACTTCATGGTTCATCATGAATATGTTACACAATTTACTCAACAAAGTGTTGATACATATATTATCACTACTAAATTCTAGGCTGATAGAATAATAAGGTACTTTGGGGCTGCTAAAGTTCAAAGAGAAATTTTCAATACTATACCATTTTCAGAATTTTCATACCTATTTGTCTAAGAAAACCTTAATCTTTATTCTTTACAAACTGCAGTTAATTGACAGCAAAGTCAAACTTGCATTAATGCATAAGAAAATGCAAATCTGTAATACAAAAAGCACCAAGTGAGTGGTGATTTTCAATAGCTAGAAATTTATATTAGGAGTTTATATAATTCACCATAAGTCTCATAAGGAGAGTTACATGGCAGAAGTAAAGCTCTACATTAACTTTTATGCACCATTGCTGTATGAAAAGAGAGAAGTTATTCCTTCAACAATTTAGTTAATTCAATAATTCCTTAGAGCAAAGCTGACTGATTTATGTCTATTCATTGGTTTGTGATGTAATAACATATTAGAGTTGAATGAGTTTAACAAACTGACCTGCTTACATAGCATCTGTAAATATTACATGAGTTGAAGCATTAATTGGGTATTTTGATTGCACAGACTGAAATGAATGGGTTCTCAGAGGAGTTTTGTTAACTTTTATAGTGCTTTCCAGCTTAACCCTAGTCAGTGAAAGGTCACAGACATAAAGATATCTGGGGTTTATTTTGAGTTTACTTTCTAGGCATGATTCAAGGATTCTGTGCCTCATATAGCAAATAAACTAAGCAATGATGATACTGGAGTCTAATTACTGAATTTCTGTGTTTCTTAGTTTCCATAAAATGAAATTAAGTAGTTTTACGAGGTTTCTGATGGAAATATGTTATAAACTAATTAGACTATATATATAGCAAAGAACATGACTTTCCCAAGTTCTGTCATATGAAAATTAACTTAAAACTATTAACCTCATATAGAGCTTGATCTTGTGATTGCATAGCAGAATATAATTAAGTTTTAAGTTTTACAAATAACCTGTAGAATGAATATTAAATAAATGCTGACACTAAATTTTGATTAATGCCCATTTTTGTGTATATTTAAATAAAATTGTATTCATTTAGCACTAATTTACAATATAATCCAGGAGTATATCTTGTGTGTATACCTCATCATGCACGTGAAGACTAGACCTTTCAAAGGGAAATTCAGGTTTCTACCCATTCCATTGTTTCCCTTTATTTTTTATCAGGGTAGCTGCCATATTTCTCAGTTTCTAAGTGTTATTTTTTTGTGCCCTATTACTGAATTTTGTTTGGTTAGTTATAGTCTATATATGAGAAATTGCACAGCAATTAACTTTCACTACTTGATGTATTTCACATAACATAACCACCTCAAGTTCCAATCATGTTATCACTAAAGCAAAGATTTAGTTTTTTTAATGGGTGAATAGTATTCCATTGAGTATATACCACAGCTTCCTTATTCATCATCAGTTAATGGGAGTTTAAGATTATTTTCATGGTTTGATATTACATTTAATGCTCTTGTGAACAGAGAGACACATATATGTTTTAATTACTGATTTTATACTAATGGAATAAATACATACTAATGACTTTGCTGAAGCATAAGGGGTTTCTATTTTTAAATTTTTGTTAAGGAATTACCATAGTGCTTTCCATAGATGTTGAGACAATTTTTGTAGATACAGACAGGATATATGCCCACACTCTTGATAGCACTTATTATTTGGAATTTTTTATCTAGATTTTCCTGTCAAAAGTATCAGATGATATTTCATTGTTGTTTGATTTGCATTTTTCTAACTACAAGTGAAGGTGAAAAAAGTTTTTTGTGCCTGCTGATCATCATTTTATCTTCTTTGAAGAAGTGTCTATTCAGTTTTCTGCCCATTTTTTCATTTGATTGTGTGATATTTTTGTTGTTGAGAAAGCATCCATTTTAAACTTTATTACTGAGTCTCAGCAAAATAGATCTCAAAATTAGTCATGGAATTTTTTACATTTTCATGTACATATTTTTCAATGTAAAGAATGGTATACTGAAATAGTGGCAAATCATAAGTGGAAAATAGCAAATAAAAAGAGTAGTTTTCTTTAGATTTATTAGCCTATGATATAACTTAATACAGATAAATGTGTTTAACTCCCTAGAAAGGTATATTTTCAGGATATAAATAAGGTAAAGAACATCCCTTGCCCCATTTTCAAAATGGATCTTGAAACCATTTCAAAGCAGTTCAGATGTCTAAAATCTCTCTGGGAAACATTAAAATGTTTCAGTTCTTGTTTAGACATTATTGATTTTATATTACAAGTAGATGAAAGATCTGCTTGGGGAATACTGCTGTATAATTGCTGCGATGACCTAGCTATCTCATACCACCCAAGGCAAAACCCATTGATCAAAATTCATGTAAAATATACATTTATTTTCCCGAGACTTATACAGTGTAGAGGAAAGGAGGGTGAAGACAACAAATATGAAGAATAAATTTTAGTAATATGGTATTGGAAGAAAAAAAGCCATTGCATCTTTACCAAATCACAAATGCAAATGTTTCCACATGATTCTGAATTCTGCAGTTGTATCACTTATCAACAACAGAATAAACGAATCAATAACTTTTGCAAAAACTCAATGATTTTAAAAAAGAAATTGTGTATTAATGCCAGGAATATGCTTTATAAAACTGCCTAAATACTATACTGATTGTTTGATTACATAGTTGGATAAAAACATTCAGAACAAGGCTTATATTTTTATTTTCCTCTAGTTCTTTTCTGAGTTGGAAAATTCAAATATTCAATACTTCATAGTCATGAAAATTCTTCTTAATCTCAGGAATGTTGGCTACATTTGTATAATGTATATTATTGTCTATTTAGTCCTACTTCTCATCTGATCCCAAGAGTAGGAGAATATTTGAACACCATTAGTGAATATCTTTTACAGACAGATGTTAATTTTAAAATGAGCAAATCAGACTTAAATTTCAGACTTTCCTGGACAGGACCCTTTGTATGACCTTGGAAGCAATCCTAGTGTGCAAAATCCTTGTTTATATAAAAAGGTAACATATTTACAATTTTCTGTAATCGCTTTTCTATTAACAAACTGTGAATGTGGTTATTGTCCTGATTTACTTTTTTTAAAATATATTTTCTTCTTTTACTGAAACAATGGCTTATAATATTGTATGTGATTTAGAGGTATAAGATCGTACAGTTCATGGGCCCATTACCTCACAATTCCCACCATCAAGGCATTAAAGTCCACCATGGTCCATTTTATTTCCTCCCTACTTTTGCTCTACTTATTCTCCCTGACCCTCTGAAGCACTCAATTCTAAGACATATGTACAGCACTTGTTATTAGTTTGATTTTATCTGATCCTTTATATCATTTTCTATGGTCCACATATAAATTACACCATTCAGCATTTATTTTTTCTCCTGACTTATTTTTCTCAACATGTTGCCCTTCAGCTCCAACCTTTTTGTCACAAAAGGCAAGGTTTGATTTTCTTTTAAATTGAGTAGTATTCCATTGTGTATGTTTAGCGCACCTTCCTAATCTCATCTTTCTTTGGGCGCTTACATTATTTTCATAGCTTGACTATAATCAGCAATGCTACAGTGAACAAGGAGTCATATGTTCCTTCAAATTAGTATTTTTGAATTCTTCAGGTAAATAACTGGTAGTGATTTTACTTTTCTTATGTAGAAGTTCAAAATTGTTAACCTAACACTCCACAGATATAAAAATCTACTTCTTATATAGACATGAACCATGAAGTGATCAAGATTGTGTGTATGAATAGTGGAGCAACTGACATGCATAACTGTAAGACAAACACTGAATCCTTGGTCTAAAGGATATGATGCAGGTATCCATATGGTGTGACACCCCTGATTGACCAGTACCAATTGAATATGGTTTCATGTATGGAAACCATATTCAACATAGTCTATGTTAGCAAGGTTAGAATCTATTTTTGACTTAGTAGAATTTATATGCTTTCTATAATCTTGTAGCGGAACACCATAATTTCTACAACCATAACTTCATTCTGCATTATTTTACCCATGCATATAAAGATATCAAGTTTCTTAGTTTGAAATTCTTTATTTTTTAATTATTTTTGATTGCACATGTATATATTTTTCACATCATTGTATACCGCAAGGTTTTCCCACAGCCTTGTCACCTAGAAACCATCATCTTATCTCCTGTGTTATCCCTTCCCTGATTTAAACCCCCCTCACCTAGCTCTAAGCTTCAGTTATGCTGACAGTTTGTTAGTTTTAAGTTTTGTTTGTCTTTTTGTTTGCTTGCTTCCCCTATATTCCACATATAGGTAGAATCATCCAGTATTTCTCTTGTCTTTCTGCCTTATTTCTGCTAGCATGAATTATTCTAGGTCCACCCATGTTATCACAAATGCATCAAATTTGTTTTTTTTTACATAATTAGCAATGCTACAGTGAACAAGGAGTCATATGTTCCTTCAAATTAGATTTTTGAATTTTTGTGGTACATATCACCACAACTTTCTGATCCATTCATCTGTCTTGGTACATTTGGATTGTTTCCATATTCTGGCTATTGTAAATAGTGACACAATAAACATATGGGTCCAGGTATCTTTTTAAATTAGTGTTTTAGTGTTCTTTGGGTAGATTCCCAGAAGTGGGATTGCTGGATCAAATGGTAGTTCCATTTTCGGTAGTTTGAAGGTCCTCCACCCTGCTTTCCATAGTGGCTGGACCAGTTTGCATTCCCACCATCAGTATAAGAGTCTTCCTTTTTCTCCACATTCACGCCAGCACTTGTTGTTGACCATTTTTTTCTTATATGGGCCATTCTTACTAGAGTGAGGGGGTATTTCATTGTGGTTTTGATTTTCATTTCCCTGACTATTAGTAATACCGAGAATTTTGTATATGCTCATTGGCCATTTATTTCCTCTTTGGAAAAGTATCCATTTAGCTCTTCTCCACATTTTTATCCACTGGGCTTTTTGCTTTGTTTTTGTTAAGTTCATTGTGAGTTCATTGTGAATCTTTGCTATCAGACCCTTATCACTTGTATGGTAAGCAAAATCTTTTTACTTTCAGTTGGGTGTCTCTCTGCTTTGATTATTGTCTCTTTAGCCATGCAGAGGTTTTTGAGTTTGATGTAGTCCCAGCTATTTATGTTTTTCTCCATTTTTTAAACATCTGTAGAAGTGTCCTCAGAAAGAGGTTTCTGAGGTATGTAAGTTTTGGAATAGTTTCCCTGTATTTTCTTTTTTCAAGTCTTACATCCAAAATTTTTATCCATTTTGAGTTGGTATGAGGGAGTAGTCTAGATTACCATTTTTTCTGCATATAGTGGTCCAGTTTCCCCCACACCATTTATTAAAGAGACTATCCTTGTATTCTTTGTTGAAGAGAATATACATCTTAATAGGACTTTATAGTACAATTTAAAGACTGGCATGTAATACCTTCTTTCGAGAGAGAGGAATTCTGGGTAGAACAATCTCTAATACATGCACTTTCATTCCAAGAATACACACAACTAAGAACTGATTTATAGTATGTCAGACCGTTCAAAAGATTATCATTTTCTCTTGTGTATTGGTTCTGTATACAGATCCAGATATTAGGGAAAATATCAATTTAAAAATAATTTTTACTGGTAATACATCTAGCCTTATTTTATTCACTGTTTTAGTAAAATATACCAAATGTTGATGAACCAATTATTCAGCTATCCCACAAAAAAGTTTCATTAATTAAGTAATGCACAATTTCAAGGGTCTCGTTTATACTACTTAGAATAATTGTTTTCAACTAGCCTCAAGTACTTTAGAAATACTTGTTATTAAAAATTCACAACATAAATATGTACTATCATTTATTTATTTAACCATATAGCCTCAAGGTTCTCTATTATACTACTTGATCTACTTTAGTAAATGTCTCTGTTAAATATTTAAGAGTATCTGAATTTCAGTTCTTTGATTTTGTCATTTTATACTTCTACACAAATTTTGCTTGTACCCTTATTTTATTTTGAATAGATTATTTTTATTAAACAACCTTAAGATATTAGAAATATCAAACAACTAATACACCCTGCCATATGTTTGTCATTGGTTGACTTAGGCACCATTTTACTGCAAAAGATTGTGAGAAAATGAATAGTTTCTCTTTGTCAACTCTGAGAAAATATAAAATATGATGAAATAAGAGTTGATTTTGAAATCTATTCAGAGTACATGTTAATTTCACACCTGTTTCCAAGCAAGTTATGTTATGTTATTTAAAGTTATTGGGACTAATACAAACAATACACCTTGAGGGAGTGGCACATATCATCTAAGTGGTCTAAGCATTGAAGTAAACAATATTAAATGTTTTTCATCATTATATTATATTATCTACATATGTTAGTTTTTTGTCAAAATATTAATAAACTTCATGATGGACTTTGCTGATGTACATTGAATGCTTTATGATGTGTGTGGTGCATTGGCAACACCTGAAGGGATAGATAACTATTCCTTAAACAGAAATGTTGTAAATCAGTGTTACCTTTATTAAAAAAAGGAAATAGTGCCAATTCTGGTGGAACCCTCACTATAGAAGAATAGTATTTTCTTTTTTTCTGAGAGAGATCAGACCTAGGTGCATAACTAGCTTTGGGCATGAAAGCACAAATCTGTGGGAAACTATCATGGAGAATTTCAAGGTAGATGTGTTAAGAGTTATTTCATAGTGTAATCATCACTTTTTTTCCCCTCAAAGATAAGCCTAGCAATATTCCAAACACAGGTTGCTTTGTTAGCCTAGTTCTGGAGTGAGCTAAATGCTGAAAAGAAATGTAGAAAAGTAGATATATTAATATGCAAACCATCAAAACTTAGGACTCAATATTTTTCCACCATAGCATAGTTCAACCTAAGATTTACAGAGAAATGTTTCTCAAAATAATAATAATACAAAGATATAATTTAGTTTTTTCTGTTATACAAATGCACAGGGGTTAGGAATACAATTACAATAGTCTTGAGGTTAATTTGAATGTTTAGTAATATAGTTACAGAAACTACTGTTAAACATATAATTAATGACTAGTATTTAGAACTTTGGTCTTTGATACATTGTTATGGGAGTATAAATTAATACATTTCCAAAGGTAATTTTCAATACATGTTAGTAGAATTAAACTGTAATATTTGGCATAGTAATTCTACTTAAAAGAAAAAAATTAAATATAGAAAACATGCAGAGCAAGTCAGTTTAGTAATATTTGTTTGAAACTAATCTAAGTAAAAGATTAGTAAAATAAATAATCACCTGTAAAGTGAATATTATTCAATCACTAAAATAACATTTGAAGGAATATTTAATGGTGCAAATGCTTTTGATAAAAAGTAAAAGCAAGATAAAAATATAGTACATGACCTCCACTCATAATAAATATACACACAGTGATTGGAAATTAATGTACCATTTTTCACAGTGGTTACAAATGCATAGTATAAAAATTTTAAATTGGCAAATATTCTTTTATTTGGAAAATTGTTATTAATTTATTAAAAATAAAATGTAATGACATAGGGAGATAAGAATAAGGAAAATATATTTTTCATACTCATAAAATTCAAACACATTCTATGAATAGAAAAAGCTCTTTCCTTGGCTTTCCCTGCACTATTTTTCATTCTATTTACAAATAGAATTTAGAACTATTGTATCACCCTCATTTTGACATGCTCTTATTTCCTTTTTCACTGGTTTTGTAGTTGTGTGTTTCTGGTGATGTCAAACCTACGAATCTCAAATTTTTAAATAGACTAAATGGAAATCTCAATTATATTTCTTTCTTTCTTTATTGTAGAAAATAGTCATGGTTATTAAATATTATTTTGTCAGTAATTCTCTAAGTAGTACTGCTGATAATTATGTCCCAATATGACTTCCTCTATATCTCCCGGGCAATTGGTAAACAGCTGAGAAGAAAAAAATCAGGGGATTAACAGTAATTATCACAAAGTGGTTTGTTATTGAATAAAAAGTAATTGGATTAGGTATAATCTTCAACAGCTACTAGAGTTTAAATTTTAATTAAATTTTCATAGTCCTCATTCAAAAAATGAATGTTTGGGTATAAACTATTTTTAAAATAAGAACAGCAGAATACTAATTAATGAAATCTATGCCCCCAATCTTAAAGTGAAGTCTTTAGAAAAATTCCAAATTTTTTACACGTTAAAATCATCAGTGTAGAGTTCTAAATATCATTTGAAAGCTTTTCAAATATTATTACTTGATAGAAAGGCAATTAGCATTAACTAGGAAAACCACACTTAAACAATAGCCTATGTTGTGTGCATTTTAAGAAAATCTATACTTCTGATTTTACCGAAAAATTTTAGAGTTGTCAACTAAATCCAAAATGATACGGTGTCAACTAGTTCTATATCTACCCTAAAAGACATTTATTATATGCTATAATAACCCTTTGATTAATGTTCCTAAAGAACAATGATTACATATTGAACATGATCTAGTATGTATATGGGTGTCCTATTTACATATAATTTTGTTTTCACACACATAAATTCATATGTACACACAAAGGGTGTGTGTGTGTGTGTGTGTGTGTGTGTGTGTACCCACACATTATTGTCCTAGTATTTTTCATGCAGTCACTTGATAACTATGGAATAGATGGTTAGAGCTTTCTCTGAGTGTAAGACAGTTTCTCTTTGCTTTTGATTGTCCTATTGTACCCTTCAAAAAGATGGTAGAAATTGGAAATAAACCATTGAAAAATATGTTTTCAATGAGAGCTAAAATGAAAATTTTAGTTTTCTGATTTTAAAATTTAGTATCTGAACTATCATCAGAGGAGCTTCTATTTGTAAATCCTTTTGAGAAATATTTGATAAAGTAATTCCAATATTTTCTCACTTTAGATTTTTGAAATGAAATATTTTAAGGTGATTTTATTTGTTGTTTTTTAATGTTTTTATTTTTTTTTCTTACACCATGTAATACCCATAGCTCTCCCTCCACCATTGTATCTGTAAATGGTCATCATATTCTCATGTTCATTCTACCCTCCTTGTCTTTCCCCACTTCCCTTCCCATCCTTTGCTGTATACTTCAGTTCTATGGTCAGCTTGGTAGGGTTTATTTTTGTGAACTTTTTAGGGGATGCCTATATTATACATATAAGTTAGACCATCTGATACATTTTTCCTTATGACTACCTTTGGTTAGCATAATTTCTTCCAGTTCCATCCATATTGATGCAATGGCATGAGGTTGTTGGTTTTTTTTTAATCCGTTATATAAATATACTGCAACTTTTTGATTCATTTGTCTACTTTGGTGCTTTTTCTTGCTTTCATATCTTGGTTATTGTAAATAGTGCTGCAATAAACATAAAATACTTTCTTATTCATTATGGTGAATTTGGTTCATTTACTTTTTATATTAATATTTTAATACATATTTTTACAGTTTTAATATATTGCCAAATAATCTGTCTTATCTATTTCAGGAATAATTTATTTTGAAATAAAGTCAAGCAAATTAAAGAAACTACATTTCTACTTCTATCCTTTGAGTGCCATTTTAAGTTATGAGTAGTATATACACCATTTCTTTCATTTTTTCCCAAAATACTGTGGGAAAATATTTTGTTAAAGGCTATATAGCCAGCAGAAGCTCTAACACAGTGTGCTCAAAGTTCCTCTCATTACTATATCAATAAAGTATATGATTATGCCCTAAGCCTACAGTAGTTCGGAGCAAAGCATGTAAGAAAAATTGGAAAACTTTTTTAATTAGTTTCCTGCAAGCAATTTCTCTGTCACAAAGTAAATTCACTGGATTGACCCTTATCACACACCTTCATTCTAAACATAATTTAAAAAGACTGACAGACTTATGTTTAAAATTAACTTGCCATAAAATTTATAATACAAATAGCCAGTTTTATGCCAATATTTAAAAAAACTAATCCTAAAGGCAAATTATATGAATATTTAAAATAACACAGTTGAACAAAGAAAGATTTTTAAACAATAAAAAATTATGAGTGCAATCACTGTCCTATTGCAAATTGTTATACCAGTTCTTACATTTGGTGACGTTGATTCATAAATATTAGTTCACTTAATGATATCTGTCCCACATTTCATTGAACTCATTTCATCTTTTCCAAAACTTTCTTCCCCTCTATTTTTTGGAGGATAATATATATTAGTATATTCTTTATCCACTACTAATTTTTATCATGTAATCTAATTCCTTTATCTTACACAGTATTTTTTAAACTCACACATTGTAGTTTTAATTTAGAAATATAATTTTGACATTAAAATGTATTTTATATTTTCAATACGTAAAATGTACTCTAGCTTCTGGAAAATGTAGAATAAATTTACCAAGCCATTTTGTAGTTTCTGCATCCACAGATTCTACCATCTGTCTTATTCTAGGTCAGTTTAATTATTGTTTCTCCTCATGGAAATTGCACTTTTCCAGTCTGGTTAATGAAAACTGCTCTAATATTCCTATTCTTTGAGCTCCAAACTACTCCCTATAATAGTTTGTCATGGGTTTATTTCTGTTTATTTATTTATAATTTATTCTCTTTACCTTTTCTTCACATCCATGCACTGAACAATACTCAACTGAACATGTGAGATGAATCTTTTGAAGACCTCTGTATTTTCTGTGTAGAATTTGTCTTCTCTGATATTCTGCCCTGGAGGTACATTTTTTTCTATCTCTAAAGTTGTTTGCTACACAAAGTTATTTGAAAAGAAAATGTAGAATGAAAGCCAATAGAAGCTGTACAGAAATATCAGAGATCCATGAAGAATAGTACACTAACAAATCTATGCACTGTATACCTCCTGGCCTTCATTCTTGGCCTGGCCACCCTTGTTTCTCACTGGCCTGTCTGTCAGTCCTATAAAAACCATGTAATTGTCACCTGTCTTTGCTTTTCCAAAACTTTTACAAGATTATATGCCCTGCTCTTACAGAATCTGAAGAAATAAATTGATGTTTAGTCAATACTGATAGTAAGATATTTTTAAAAATTAATCAACATACATGAAGGCAAGGAGAGGAAAAATAAAATATTAATCTATACAGTTTATTGACATATATTTTTCTGTTAGTTTAATTTGGAAGTAGTTGGACAACTAACTATGGGGTCCATATTCCCTGGGAACATAGAAATTATTCTCCAAAATGCATCTCTTTCACTTAAATGGAAATATTATTGGCTATTTACTTGTCATGAGAATGCAGTTACTTATTATAGGAGAATAGTTCTGTAACTGAAAAAAAAATATGAAAGGGTGCATAGTCAGTCTATATGGAAGACCAAAGTGAATATTTTATAGTCAAAGACTAAATTTTAAATATACACACACAAACTGGAACATAATATTTGTTACTGTTAATAAAAAAATCTAGGAAGTTTATTTCAAAAGTTAAAATATGCTATTGCTGGTATATGTTTTTATTTTGCTTTTAGAAATGCATTGAACTACCTGAGAAAAAAGAAATTCATTTGGCGGGCTTTCCAGCTGTTCTAGAGCTACTGTGAGAAAATTTCTAACACTTTTAACTTAAAAGAAACTTGTGTTACATTAAATTTGCTTCAAATTGCATCATGTGTTAAGAAAAATTGCTTCACATAATTAAATTGAGAACCTGCATTGTATACAACTTAGATTAGAATATTTAAAATTCTAGTAATATAGACAGGAAGTATATTACTGTTGTTTTAAAAAACATCTTTAAGTACACATGTGACAGTTTGAAATCTTTTACACCATAGTAGTTATACTTATGTATATATATTAATTTTTGAATCCAAAGAAATGTGTTGTGTAGTATGTGTGTATAAGTTCAATAAAAAAATATTGAACAGATCTCTTGCAGATATTAATGAACATACACACTGGCATTTACCCTACATGATATGACTTATTATCGAAGCATGTGATGTTAAGTCTATTAGTAACTTTTCCTCATATTAATGGAGCAATGCTTTCCAAGGTAAGCACACTTTTTATTTCACTTCCAAAATAATGAACACATAAGAACAGAATATACTGAAAATATTTCTTTGTGAGATCTAGGTGGGAAGATTCTTAAACCTTATTCTGCTATTTAGTGTTCCTATTAATAAAAATAATAGAAGTTAATATGTTCATTATGTATTTAATGAATAATGTGTATCATGGCTCCCATATAATGATTTTTTAAAGAAAATATGGGCATTGGCAAACAAAAAAAGCATACAAAAATATATGTGGCAAAATATGCAAAGTTAAATGGTAATATCAATTGCTTCAGTGCTTTACACAGTACTCAAGTGTGATTTTCCAATTCATTGCAGCACTATATAAAATAATGCTATTTGCCATAGTCATATTATGGGAACACTTAAATACTAACACAACAGTGGATTAAGAAATAATTGGTGTGTATATATATATATAATAATATATACTACATTATATATACTATATACACAAAATAGAATACAAATTATATATTTGTATATATTATATATATGCAAAAAATAGAATACAAATTAATTAATGAAGGATGAACTTTTGCCCTTTTTGTACGCATGAATGGGATTAGAGGAGATCATGTTTAGTGAAATAAGTCTGGAGGGAAACACAAATACAAAATGACTTCACTCACATAGAATATAGAGAAAAGGACATGCAGGAACTGAAAAAGCTAAATCAAGAGAAATACTGGAAATATGACTACAGTATTAAGGCTACTGGAGAGGGAGGGGAAGTGAGAATGGAAACTAAAAGGGGATTCCTGGTGTAAGGACTATGGGTCTTCTTACAATGATAAAATCAATGATACAAAATAGTATGTTAGATGAATATTAAAAGTCTAAAACAAAATCTCTTCTAAGATTACACTGCATTGGCAATTTAGGACAACTCTACATTACGAAGTAAACTAAACATAGTCTTATTTGTAATTGGTAACGTTCCTTAAAAGAAATACATCCTTTAGGTTGTGATTATTTTTAATAGGCTATACTGAAATAGTATTGCCAAAGAGCTTGTACTTAAAACAGGAAGAAATTGAAGAGGACAGTGGAGAGGAGGCAAAAAAGACTATAGTGGAGGACTGTGGATGCCTTGTGCTAGGTGAGGTGTGGTAACATACACATGAAGGGTGAGACCCTTTTCCATAAATCATATCTTGTGTAGCGCACCTATGTTGTCTCAATAAAATAGATTTTTAAATAAATTTTAAAAAGTAAAATATTTCTATTCAATGACTATGATCAGTAGCAGAGACACCTGGAAAGCATGATGCATAGTAATTGATTAGTTTTTGAACACATCATATTACATTTTATTATCTTTTTATTATATGAAAATATAGCTCATTACCTCTTTAAAATAATAACATTTTTCATTTTCCTCTTATACATCTATGAGTTTTATTTTTCCTCACCTTTTTATTGTATACTGAATTTGAAACAGATGAATATGAACAAATATAGTAAAACATTATCCAAAAGAAGACATTTTATAATTATGAAAGTTTTATTAAAATGACAAGTTTCAATCTTAAAAATCTTTTGTCAAAGCCAGTCTACTAAACAAATGATGAATCAAATCCCATCTTAAAAGAAGTAAACTGTAAAATCCTGCCTTTCCTAATAGAATAAAGTCCTCTCTTTAAACATAGTATGATGCTTTGAAGTGAAGCTAACAATTTTTAAAAGGCCTGTAAGTACTAGCAATTTCCTTTTCTATACATTTAGAATTTCCAATGTTTTCCCATTGATAATTCAATTTCATCTTTTGGATACTAAAAGTAGCAAAATTAGAAACTAATTTCATTACTCCCATTTCTAAATTATATTTCTGTTTCCAAAGGTCAATGAAATATATTTAATTTCCAGCTAAGTTTTGTTTTTATATATGCCTACATTTTAAAATATTCTATAACTTGATTTGAATTATACAATAGGAGCTATCCTTTTTGATTGTTGCTAGTTTTTTGTTTTGTTTTGTTGTTTGCTTTCCTCACTTGATTTTTAATCATTACGATGTCCTTTGGAGCTCTTTGATTTCATTTCTAGATTAATATTTTGTGTTGTCTTTTCAGTTTAAATTTCTTATATGTTTGTGCTCCTAAGCAAATGAAACAAGGCAAGTGGAATTCTATCAATTCTTTCTTATAAATTGCTACTAGTATTCTTTATTTGATAGTTTGATTTATATTCTTTGATTATTGTCTGAAAAATAAAATTTTCACAATGCATTGTTTTTTTGGGCAGTGTTGATACCATAAATATAACTTTTTTAAAAATTTTACAGTTCATATTGCTCTTACAAAACTATCAACCTAAAAAAATGAATTACTATTCTTAAGATGAGTTTGTCCTTAAAAATAATGATTTTTTTAAATAAATAGCAATTTTTTGTGTCAACTAGATATATTTTCTTCCCCTCTTCTCCATCATTTTTTTCATACAAAATGTTTGTTATAAAACATGCCCTGTATGTTGTATCTCATATTCCAACTGGATTTCATAAGTCCATGTGTGATATCCCCAGTTTTTGATAATCCCATTTGAGAAGTAGATAAGTAACAATTTAATGGAAAAAATCTTAATTTTAAGAATGTAAGGAAATATATGGTAAAGCAGCATGTGTTAATAAAATTAATTATATTTATTGAATGTGTATGGAAGTATTTTGCTTGTCAGTTGTTGTAATTAGTATTTAGGGTATTAGAATCCCAGAATGGATGAGTAACAGTAAATGAAAAGTAGCAACAAACTAAAACGTTGCACTATAGATTGTCTGGTCAAACTGACATTTTGGTTATTGGATTAAAGATGAATTAAAGCAGATATTTACACATAATATGTAGATTAATCCAAGCTTCCTCAGATTTCTAAAAGTAGAAGGAAGAACTCCAGGGTAGATAATGACATAATATACATACATACATACATACATACATACATACATACATACATACACACACACATATAGATGCAATCAATTTAAAAAATAAAATAAAAGTAGAAGGGAAGATAATAATGGAGGGTGTCTGAAAACATTGTTCCCATTAATTTACATGAAATAATTTTTGAGCATACTAAGATTTAGAACTTATTTTAAATCTTAAAGACACAAGCAAAATCCTAGTCTCAGCTACTTGCCATTTTCAAAAGTAATGGCATTTTATTTGTAAAATTCATTTTCTATTATAAATTTAAGTAAATTCCCTGTGTTCCAGACCATGTGTAATACTCATTGCTAAAGAACCAGAAACTGTGGCTATACTAAAAGAACACATTACATAATAGCATATTGAACTGGAGTATTAGGTTTGTATTCTGACTCAGTACTAAAATCTTTTGAATAAAACCTTTCAAGTCCTTTTAAGTAGACAGCATAATGTAGTTGAAGTTCATGGATTTCAGAAGCAGACTGCCTGAATTCACATCCTGTTTTTAAACTATTTGAAAAGGTACTTTCCTCCCAGAAAAAAAAGTAAAGAACACAGTCCTACTTATTGCCAGTCTACAGTTGAGAACAGCTTGAAGAGGAGAAAAGCTACACTAAGCTGACTCTGTAGTTTTGATTATTGGTACAGGTCTGAACTTAATAAATATTGCACATGGATTGTGTTGTTGAACTTAAATAGTTTTTTTAATTTTTTTATTTCATTTGCTTACTTGTTTTCTTTAAATAAAAGACATTGGGAAATTGAAAACTGATCACTGAAGGCAGAGATAAAACCAGAAAAATGAAGAAGTTGTAAAGAACAGAGGAAGCAAAAGTAAAATTGTTTTATGATTATTGTCCTTATTCTTGACCATTTTCAATGATAGTTATATGCAGATTTTACAAATATATAGCCACTACAGTGGGAATTCCCCCAAGGAGTTGAACTTTACTAAATGCTATTGAATGAATACATTGAGTCACTCATTCCTTTCCTTAAAGAATTCTTCCTGGCATATTTTTATTTTACTTACTTCTGCCTAACCTCTATCATATAATGGTTTTCTTAAAATAGTCTCACATATGTGCCAAGTTCTGTGTTCTTATCCTAAAAACAAACATTAACCTTAAATATAATAGATTTAAAATACCTCAAGGATCTATGTTAAATGAATCCTTGTTTTCAGATTAGTTGAAACAATTTTCTATGGTTCACCGTTTACAATTTGTTTAGTTCAATTTGCTACTGGATGTTACAGTTCAATATTAGTTCCCAAGGTCCTTTTTTTATTCCCTGTGTATGGAACAGGACATATGGATAAAAATAAACAGCAGCGGACCCTTCAAATTTAATGAGACTTAAATCTTGTCATAATAAGGGCAACTGAGGGAGCTACACTAAATAATAAAAATCAAAAAACTAATTACTCCTTTTTATCGGCTGCATTCACTTGACTACTTAGCTGATACAGACATGTACTGAAGAAATTTCACTATAGGTAATATAAACTATATCCATATTGCTTCTTTTTGTTTAATTTCCAATATAACAAGAGATTTGACATATTAAACTAGGTGTAAATATAGAGGCCTTTATAAGAAGTAAGCTATCTTACACTTCAGGTATAGGGGACTATAGCTCAATAGTAGAGTATCTGACTGTAAAATTTTGACAAAAAAAAAACTTACTGCAGTGAGAATGCTATAGAATTACTCCTCATTATTTTTATTCTTTTGATTCCACTTAATGGAATATTTTGTTCTTTGAACCTGAAACCATCTCTAAGTGTGTATTACCTACTTAAATTGCATCATATTATACATGCTTGAGAAATATTATCAAGTTACTAAGGGCGTAGAACTCAACACATCTAGAATTTGTTCTCCCTGTATAGACAATTTCCTTGGAGTCAGGTCATTTTGGGATCCTCATTTGAATTTTCAATTTATCTTAATTATCCACAGAGAATTTTAGCATCAATGAATGAGGTAAATCATATGGCTGTAATTTTCAGTACCTTATGAAATTGTGACCTAAATGACAACCCTCTAGTATTTAAAAATTCAATTACATATATATATAATATTTCCTACTCACTTCATTTATGCCATTTTTTTGATAACATCCAAAGGAGATTTTAGGAGACTAATACCTGATAAATTTATCTGTATAAATTTCCTCTATCTAATACATTCATTCATTTAAATAATCACTTTTATTTCATCATAACCAAACTGTATATTACTCTCACTTTTTCTTATTGTTATTTGTTTATATTGGTATATATTAGCAATAGTTTCTACATAACATATAGAATTTACTCAGGATATCATAATATCAAGCCAAAATTAATATGATCATTTTAGAAGGGAATTTTGCTACATAAAGTTCATTTCTCACTTCAATAGTATCAGCATCTCTTGGGAACTTATGAGAAATGCAGAATATTAGCTTCACCTCACATTTAGTATATTGGCATCTCCATTTGAGCAAGCCCAATATGTATATACTGAAGTATAAAAAACACCCTTCTAAAATTGTGATAGAAGTCTTAAAATCCAGGCAAGAATTAAAGTAAATCAACACACTTCTCCTTTTTATCTATTAGTGCATTTAAAAATTACTATTATTGGCATAGAATACAAATTCTAAAAAATTATTGGGTAAAAATCTTTATGTTGATGTTTGAGTTTATACTGTCAAGTAATATTGAAAAAAAGTAGCATACCTTAAGAAAAGTTAGCTGTTGAAGGGGATGAAAACAAAGAAAAGTTAACTTTAAAAGACTGTAATTTAACAATGTCAATACTTCCAGTCTATGAACAAGGAATACTTTTCCTCTTTTTGTGTGTCTTCTATTTCTTTTCATAATGCCTTGCAGTTTTCATTTAATAAGTCCTTCAACTCCTCTAAGTTTACTCCTAAACATTTAGTTCTTTTTGATGTCATCATAAATGCAATTGGTACCTTAATTTCTTTATTTTCTAGCTTATTGTTTGTTTATATGGAATGCAACTGATTTTTGTAAATTGATTTTTAATATGCCACCTTGCTGCACTGACTGGTTGTTTTA
>PVHY01014659.1:0-37953 GCA_004024945.1 Uropsilus gracilis | reverse complement strand
GGGGTTTGGCTTGTTCAGAGTATTCAGAGGCAGTCAGAGTGCAGGGACAGTGTGTTGTTAAGGAATAGACAACACTCCTCATTTGGAATTCATTTACATTCATTTGAGATTTCTCTATTCCGCTTAAGTGGGAAAAATACCAAAGTTACTAAAATTATCTGAACAGGAATAGGGTTCTTCCCCTCACTCATCTCCCTCATTTACTTCCTCCACTCTGGCTCTGCTGTTTCCTTATCTCACCCGGGGAAGTGATGCCTTAAAAACACTTGCTTCTGCTTGGAATTTGCACAAATCATGCTGTGCCTCACAACCTCACCTCCTTTAAATTCTTACCTTCCTGATGAGGTTTTCTACATCCATCCCATCCAAAATGACTTCTCTCCAACCCAACTGCTTAATTTTTCTCCATTGCACTTATCTTCTTGTGAAGAACTATTGTGTCCTTGTTACTATTCACTTAGTTTTTCTTTCCTTTAGACTATAAACTCCATGCAGGTAGGGATTATAGTAACATAGTCTGCATTCAGAGATATTTGTTGAGTTTAATTTAATCCTCCAGAGCAGTATGCATTGATTACCTTGTTGAATGAGCTTTCATAAAGTTACAAAAATCATTTCATTGACAAATTAAAATCTTGTATTGAGCAAGGTAATATATAGCTACAAAATAAACTCAAATAGTATATTAATTAATGTTTATAGTTTTTCAATCTAAGGAAATGAAAATCAATGTCATAATTTATTAAAGCTAATAATTCTCCTTGCTATGCATCATTATTATTTACATTATTGCACTGCTAGATCCAATGATTGCATTTTACACTAGAAAGTCAAAAATAGAATTAAAAGAAGAGATTCTCTATAAGATTCAGTTCTCCTGTTGAAAATTAATATCTCTCATTTTCTAGTGTTGTGGTAAGAGCTGTCATTTTTAATGAACTACATATTCAAAGCACAAAAAATTAGTCTTAAAAATGTGTTTCATTGTGCTGCCATTTGAAATTTTAAAAACACATGCAAGTAATGATGTTTTGGGGGCTTGGGTCTGTTGTGTTCACTCTAAGATATAAAATATAAAGTAGATAAAAATAAAAAGAAATCAGCTAAACAGACAGGTGTTTCCTTCCCAAACTAGATCTTAAACTTTCTGCTTTTGAACTTATTTTAACTTGATGTCTTCACTCAGAAGTCTTAAAGACTGAGTGAGAATATTATACACTAACACATTCCTATGGGGGGATTTAATTAACTGTTGGTCTTTGTTCCTTATAAGCTGTAATTTTTATTTTCTTGTTTAACTCTAGACTACCTCCTCCAAGAAAATACCTTACTTTCAAACTTTAGGACAAAATTCATTAGTCAGTATTTTTTTTTTACTCTAGTTATATCAAAATGGATCTTAGAAGCCCCCTTATAGGACACAACTGAAGGAGCTGAGATATCAGCTCAACATCTAGTTAGCAAAGATGAGATTGAGCAAGAACAGCAGTGGGGTGGGAGGGAGAGGGACAGAGCAAGAGTCTTTCACTAGAAAAGGAAGTCAAATGCACATTGCCCTTGACCTCTGAGACATTCTGATGGATGGTCCATTCTCAGCTGTTGACATTGTCTTGGCATACAAAGATACTTTGAATGAATAAAGGAAAACTTTAGATTAAAAGGTAGAAAACCTTTAAGTGATCAGACAGAGCCTTGTGGGCCTAAACAGAGCCTGATGGGCCTAACTCAGAACTATGGCACATAGTCTTCTAAAAAACAACTGGACTTCATAAAAATAATGAAAATTAACTATAAAATTCAAATGTTAGTATTATTTTACAACTACATCAAAAATTCTAGCAACATGATTCTTTTTTTTTCCATGTCAATCTCTTTCCATTGATATAAATTTAAGGTAGCTCTGCCTTCATATAAACTCTTCCCACCACGATGTCTAGCTCAGTACCTTACTCCTGATAGAAGGATGAATAAATGAATGGACACCAACAGAAGAACTTGCCTCTCCTAGCAAATATCATTTTATTCTGAAAAGCAAGTAATGGAATTAACTGAGAGGTAGCATTTTACAGCTTGGCTTTGCTAAAGATTTTATTATAAAGGTTTTTAAAGAGATAGATATTACAACATTTCTTTTGGATAAAACAGAACAACCAAAGGCAATAAAATAATTTTAATGTCAAATTAGCAAATATATTTGAAACATACTTACACTAAGGGAGCTAATTCCTAGCAGAGAAAGTTTGTTTTGTACCATGTTGCCTCTTTGTGCAAATTCCAATTTTTCTTTATTATATGGTACCCTCGTATAGCTATGAAATCCAACATGTCCACCTATATCCTTTTTTATCCTTCTTTGTCTTCCACATGAAGGTGTCACTTCAGAAGGGGGAATGAGCAGATTTAGACCTTAGTCAGGCTGTCTTTGCCTTTGGGTGAATTGCTTCATATCTCCAGGATCCTTACTTTCCTCAGCTGCAAAATGATAGGAAGACTGCCTTTCTTACTCATCATCCAGATAATTTGGCAAATACTTGAAAGGTACTGAAGTGGCATACAAATATAAAACATTCATATAAAGAATCAACCAAAGAAGACCCTTCATGCTTCCCTAGAGTAATTCCACAACTGCAAACTTCCACCCCAGCTTCTAATTGGATATGTTAGCTGGGAACAAAAGGCACTAAACAGCTCACCCTCTAAATTCAAAGACATAAACCTTAAAGATGGTGTGGCAAGGTAAGCATGAAAGTGACCACTGCTGATATACCAGGGATTTCCCCTAGCCAAACATCCTGCTGTTCAGAGAATTGCTAGGCAAACATCCTGCTGCCCGGAGGGTCCCTGATGACATCTTGTTTTTCTCCTTTCTCCTTCCCTTCCTTCCTCCCTTTCTGAGTTGTTCCTTCCTTCAAGGCTTTCCCACCATTAACACCCTTTCACTTATCACTTGCAGAAGTGAAAAGGGATGAAAACTATGCTTTGCCTATATTAGGGGCTCAGACTTTGGGGAGTTCTCCTCTGAGTCTGCCAATGTGAAATAAATTCTCCCGTTCCTTCAAGTTCTGAGGACCTCTTGGTTTTTCACTGGTTAGTTTTCCAAAACAGTGATTGTAACTGTGTCACTAAACAGCTAATCAAAAGGGTTTATCTCACAAAGAGCTGATCAAAAAAGGCTTATATCACCCCCCCCCAAAAAAAAAACACTTGATTTATATTAAGAAAGCTGAGATTAAGGATATCCCTAAGCTGAAATATGAAGAAATAAACTATTTGTTTTTGAGTTGTGTTCTCAATAGGGGGCGCCTACCCCCCTCGGTGACATTGTGTCCTGTTTAAGATTGCAGATTTCAAGGAAGATATGCTAAACTGTGAGAATGGCCTTAGTTGGAATTTCATTTCAGAAAGATACAAGGGAAAGGAAGAAGTAAGACAGGTTTTATTCTTTGTAATGTAATAATTCAGGAGCTGTTCCTGGAAGTCCGGAAAACAGAAAGAATATATAAAGAGGTTTGAAACAAAGGGGAAAAATGGGAATTCAGATTCAGGTTTGGTTTCTACCATTTTGTGGGATAAAAATGTGAGCCATGTGAGCTTGGCCATGTGGCCAAGACCTGGGGCCTGCAGCCTTTGGCGGACCTGGACTAGCAGCATGTGTGTTTAAGGAAGTTAAGGAGTTTGCAGATTTGAACTCTGGGTTGGAGTTTGTTTTGCTGAGTTTGACTTGTGTCTGGAAGAGGCCATGCGAAAGTCAGGAGAAAAAAAAAAACATGAACTTTGCTGTTTCTGGTACCATGGAGATTCTACTGGAGAAGGACAAGGAAAAGATGATATGGAGGAGCTGGAGCACGTCAAAGGAAGATGTCTTTGAGCATCTGACTGACTGGGCATTGGTGAGATGATCAGGACTGAGAGACTGAGGATTTTTAGGCAATCTGGGAAAGGACTTTGGACAATGTTAAGAAAGGTTTTGGACAATGTTAAAGTAATTGGAGTTTTACTTGCATGTTTCTTTTGTAGTAAGTAGGAAATCACTTTGTTAGAAATAAATTAGTCTGCACTCTGAGAGTCTTGCCTTGACTTGCAATTTTGGTTGAGAAGGCTAGGGATGGTGGAAAGAACCCATGAAAGTTTAAAAGAGGGTAAATTGAGGCAAACTAGCCTAAAGTTTAAACTGTTTCTAAGTTTTTCTTTTTAGGTCTGAAAAAGGGGAAGAGAGCTAAGAGAAGCTCATAGCTGATTTTTGCATACCAATAGTAAGTGAACAGCTAAGAAGAGCTGAGAGAAACTGGTAGCTGATTTTTGCATACCAATAGTAGGTGAACAGTGAAAATGCTAATGAACAGTTTGGAGCCTGTTTCCTAGGGAGAAGCAGGCATAGGTGTGTCTTGTTCAAGTCAAAAAGTCTTTTTTGTCTTTTTACCCGATTTCATTCCCACAAAATTCATGTGTTGAAATCCTAATCCCCAGTATCTTAGAATGCAATGTATTTGCAGATGGGGCCTATAAAGTGGTAATCAAGGTCTAATTCACATTAATGAAACAATCCCAGAGGTACAGCAGGTTGTCACATAGGTCCTTGTTCAATGCCAGGTGTCCTTTTAAGAAGGGGGAATCTCAACACAGAGGGGTACAGAGAGAAGACAATGTGCTAACAAAGGGAAGAGGCTACCATCGACCAATCAAAGAGGTGTCAGAAGAAACCAACGCTGTTGACACTTCAATCATGAACTTCTAACTGCCATTTTTTTAAAAGATATTTTTATTGATTATATTTTTTCTTGCATCATTATATATCCCAAAGTTCTCCTGCTCCTATATCATCCTTGAATCATTACCATAATCTCTTGTGCTCATTCCTCCCCCGAGTTGAGTTTGGCCTCCCTCCCTTCCTCTCCCTTGCTGTATGCTTTCCTTCTGTTATGTTTGTTAGTTTCAACTTTTTTTTAGTCCTTTTGTTAGTTTTCTCTATATCCCACAGATAAGTGAGACCATCTGGTATTTATCTTTTTCTCTATGGTTTATATTGACTACCATCAATCCTTCTAACTCCATTCATGTTGTTCTCACCTTTTTGATTATGAGAAAATACATTTCTGTTGATGAAGTCACCTACACTGTTGTACTTTGATATAACAGTTCTAGCAAAAATAATTTTCTCCCTGTGGGCAAAGGGAAATATATTGGGCTTGGTGTTCTTTCCTGCTTCAAAGGGTATAAATCTTTCTCCACTAGGAAGGGTCAGAGGTCACTGACCTGAAAATTGCTGAGCCATTGATTCTGTAGGGTATCTGATTATCTGTGCTTAGAACATTAAGTCTTTCCATTGAAATAATGAATCCTAAAACTTCAGACTATGACTTACACAGTATTGTACCTAGAAAGTATTACATACTCAATGTTTATAACCTTGACACCCATGAGTAAAATTTGTGACATTGGTGCAATGGATTTGACCTATAAATCTTGCATGTCAGATGTGGCCACCACCTCTGTAGTTTTATTACCCCTTCTCTAACTCAAGTAGCAGGATGAAGAGATCTACATCATTTTAAATGAATGTCTAAACAGCAGTTTTAAGAATGCAATATTACAATTGTCCCAATTGTTAACATAGCAATTTCCTGACCTTTTCTCATTCTCTGAACTATCCTGTATCCAGTTACACAATCATCTTCCACCTCTAATGAAGGACATGTAACTGAAGAATAGAAACAAAGTATTAAACCCTCCAGAGAAGAATCTTAAATAAGGAGTCACTGGAGTCACTGACAGCAATACATGAAACAGGTGGCTGAAAAGATGTTTTTCCTTGATACTTTCCACCAATCAAGGAAGAAGAAAGTTTGTATTTTTCTTCCCTGCAGAAAAGTGCAAAAGAAAAGAGATTGGGCATACCTTCAGTTCCCAGCTGAATTGCTGGCAAATGCTGATAAATTAGCTTTGGAATTTCTGGTTGAAAATGCAACAGAAATATGCTACTTCAGCAAGTTCAATTAGAAAAAAAATAATCAATGTAACATATCTGTAACAGTGCTTGTTCAGGATGCTTCATCCAATGATAAATACTAAATATGCTTCTTCCTTTAAATCTGCAGCCTGGGCATGGTGGCTCATGCCTGTAAACTTCAGCTTATGAAGCAGCCCGGGCTAGGGATGGCGGTTCAAGTCCTGCCTGGGGCCAGTAGCGAGACCTAGTTCCAAAAAAATAGCTGGGCGTGGTGGTATGCACCTGTAATCCCAGCTACCTGGGAAGCTGAGGCTGGGGATTGCTTGAGTCTGTGGTACCCCGGACAACGAGAGCCTGTGGTTCCACTGGCAAAAATAGTAAGACCTAGTCTCAAAAAAAATAAATATATAAATAAATAAATAAATAAATCAGCAAACTCTATTTCTCTCTAAATAGTACTAGAGGATGTTTTCTCCTTGGCTATGCTATACTCTGTGTCACCTACCTCTCAATATGGGCTTCCTGCAAAACAGATCACAGGAAACCTTCAGACTCGTTGTATTTATCCTCAAACATACACTTTTCCCCAAAGTGCTGCCTCTTTTCTGCCTTAATGACCTGTAAAAGTCAATGTTGAAGATTATTGACATCTATGTGGTTCATGCACCACCATTTCTCATCCATGTCTATGTCATATATTCATCGTTAACAATTTTGAAAGATATCATATATGCAGGTACATATATATGTATATACATATATATATATATATATATATATTTTGCAGAACAATAAAAGCATCACTAGTTTATATTCCACCCAGGTTAAGAAAGAATATCTGTTGTATCTCAGAGGCTTCTCCAGACCTAGGTGACATGCCACTCTTTACTATTCTCTAAGAAAACCACTTTTTCTCTTTTGTTATAATCATTTTTTCTTCTCATTTGTATATGGTTCTGTGTTGCTAATTCTGACCTTTATACAGACAATGAAAATATATTGTCTGTTTTCTTTTGAGGTTTACACTCTTGCTCAGTATATTTTTAATGGAGGTTTTCAGTTGATGCATGAAGCTACCATTCATTTATAAGCCATCCTTGTATATTATTGCACCACACTCTTTATATGGCAAGTGATGAACACTTTAGTTGTTTAATGCTTGAGCTGTTACAAACAAGCCTGTTATGAATAGTCTCAAATAAATCCTCTAGTACCCATTACAAGTGTTTTTCAAGGGAAGGTTAATAGATTGACAGACTAGAAGTTATGTACATTTACTTTATGAAATAATTTTAATTGTTTTACAAAAGTGTTTACACCAAATATCATTGCACCAGTAAGTACTTCCATCCTTGCCAAATTTTCTCTAGACAAGCCCAGCCCTCTCAGTCATTTCAACATAGAGCTCAAGTATTTTTTATTCCTCAAAATTCCCCAAAGCAAGTACATGAGGTAAAACCTGTTTCTCATCTGTAACAGACAAGATCCTCTTTATTTCTATTTCTTCAGTCATAAAGTATGGAGAAAATTTGTAAAAGAAAACAAAAAAAACAGCTCCCAACCTCCTGTCCTTGAAACCACACTTGGCTTCTTTCAGCCCCAAGAGTTAAAATATCTTCTATGTGAGATAACTGCACAGTCTCCAAACACAGATTCTCAGACTTATGATGAATAGATTATAGAAAAACATGTTTTAAAAAAAGAGTAAGGAAAAATATAAGCAGTTTTTCCTTCTTCCAACCAAAACATTTTCTTATCTTGCTATTTCTATAAAGAACAACTCAAAATATTATCAATGAGATAACAGTTGGAAAAAGAACAGAGATAATAAGGAGGGAAAAACACATGAAAATTTGAGATTATTTTCAACACCAAAGTTGAACATTTTCATCAACTTTTCCAGTCTCACATCATTAAAAAGTGTTAAGAATTTTCACGATTTGCTTGTTCCCTAAAGGGACTCTGAGGAGTTAATAAAACTTGGAGAAATCAAGCTGATATCTTCAATTAGAAGTCTGGAAGTCAAGAATTCCAGGCTTTAGGTCCCAAATCCCAAGCAACCCAATGGTTTGCTTGCAGAGCCCAGTAATGTTCTTCCTCCAGCTTAATGTTTAATGCAGGAAACCTGCTTAATCACAGTTGCCTCGCTAGAAAATGGGGTACAGAGCCCAGTGCCTTTCCCACACCTTCACATCTTTGGGTTGTTCATTTTCATATCCCAGTTTGTATGCTACAGTTGAAACTGACACCCTAATCTAATGTGTGCTTTTATGTGGGTTATCTATAGTTGTTCCTGAAAACATTTGCTATAGTTGCTTTGAGATGGAGCAGAGTTGTGGCAGGTACGAAACTTCAGCTCCTGAAAGTCATTTCTTCTTCAACCTTTAGGCATACTTATCATTTGGAGCTTCTGCTGTGTACCCAGTTGAAATCATTGTAATCACATTTTCTTTCATGATTAGATATAGGAGGAACCATGTAACTGATATAGCAGTGGTCACATGATTAATTGTAGATTTTTTTAAATTATTGTATGTTTTGTTTACATTTCTTTTTTCCTTGGTTTCTGGGTGTTCCTGCCCTCTCCTCCCCCCCTTACCTCCACCCCCTGGTCACTCCATCTCTTCTTTCACTGCCAGTTATTGGTCAATTTTTAGGCCATTGGATTCTTCTTTTTCTTTTCTGGAGTGTTGTTCTTTTGCCAGGTGTGGATATGCTTTCCTGGGACACAGCAACCTATGCAGAAAGGAAAACCACAGAGATGGGCAACAGCCCCATGACGAACCAGACCAACCATCCGCCAGTGCCTGTCCTGATCAAGAAACTATATACATGAACATTAACTGGGAGAAAGGCTCCCAATACCAGCGACCAGAATTACAAAGCAAAAAAAGGAGCAAAAAGTGACAGAAGCTTGGTCAGAGCAAACACCCAGTAAGAAGGAAGAGGTACTGAAAGGACACAAATGGGCATGCTCTGGCCACCTGCAACAAAGATACACCTGAAAAGCATGAATAATTGTAGACTTTTGTTAGCAAAGGCATAAGGGGGCTTCTGCTAGAATTATAGGAAAGTTTTACCCCCCTCCAATATGCTCAGCACATGTTGACTGCCATTTGAGTAACTGATAGGAATGGTTTTGTGACATGGCAGCTCTTAATCTGTTTTCCATGCTCTGAATCTGCATTTCCCACTTCTACCCTTTGATTGAGTTATTTCTGTTATGATTAGTCCTGCTGCCTTTATTGGTATTGTAGTCTGATTTGTGGAAACAAATTCACTAAGGACTTGGGTTTCCTTTACAGCACCAAGAGGTTGGCTTCAGCGGATCATGACCACGGATGTTGATTCTTGATCTAAATGCAGCTAGAAGGGAGAAGTGTAGGAAAAAGAACTGAGACATATTTATAAACATGATTACTTCCAAGAAGTAGAGATTTTTATATTTTATGTATGACAAGAGCTTAGGAACTGTAACTTGATTGGATAGGAGAGTCTATAGGATTTGTAAAGCTACATTTGTCCAACAAGCAAGCAATTCTAGTTATTTTCAATTCATGCTAAATATTACAGATAAATAAACATAACCAATCTTGGTAAAACTTCTTTTACTCACACATGCACATGTGATAACAACTGTCTACCTCAAATAATAAACCTCTAAAGAGTGATCAGAAGTCACAATTGATGAAGATTTCAAAGTAGGGAGATTAAAAGGGAACAGATAAGTGAAGTAACAGATGAGTGAAGTAACAAGGTGTGGTGTATACATATAATGAAATACAGCACTTTGTGACAACCTGAATGGAACCAGAGGGGGGTGATGCTAAGTGAAACAAGTCAGAAGGAGAAATACATATACTGGATGATTTCATGCATATGTGGAATATAGAGAAACAAATCCAGGACAGAAAAAAGTAAATCAAAACCATAGAAATCTGCATGTAGGAGTGAAACTACCAGAGAGGGACAGTGGGGAAGGGAAAATAACAAGGTGGGGCTTTCATGAATTATGGCAGAGGATTATGGGTGTTTGGGTGGCAGATGTGGAGTTATACATCTGAAGAGGTGTGAAATCATATACAATCATATACAATGTTGTAAACCATTGTTCCATCAATGAAAAATAATCCAGTAAATGTTTTTCCAAAGTGGACTCCCTATTCCTAATACATACTGGAACAACAGTTCTAATTTACTTTTTTGAAAAAAGTAGGATGTTAAGGACCAGACAATAAGGTGTAACAGTAAATGCTAAATCAGGGGTACTAAATAAACAACACTAGAAGTAACATAAGGTGGGGGTGAATAATTTTTGCTGCTTTTGGTGTCTGGGCTATAGATAAAGCATCGCAAGTTCCTCAGAAAAGCCATGACCTTTTGCTGAAGACCTAGTTAAGAGGAAATTTCTGTCTGCTTTCAAAATCCAACAAATGTACTAAAGTTCTAGCAAACATTTAGATACTGATCACAGGAGTAATCACACCCATAAAGTTATATGCTCACTTGAGAAAAGGATCGAACAAAATTAATATAGAACTCTGGAATAGGAAACACCATTATGATGCCTGAATTTGTTCAGTCATTACCAGTATTAATATAAAAGTCTCCTAAATCTATTATTTACTGTAGTTATTACCTAATCTCAGCAATTTGTCTAATAAAACATTGTGCTGAGAGTTCTTCATCTTGAATAGTCACAGGGATTTCTTTGAAGCCATTGGAAAGTGGTATGTCATTCAACAATAGTCTATGAAACTGACAATCTAGAAAAACTCATTACAAACTGCATGGAAGGATAAACTTCAATTTAGTACATAACAACAATTATAATGTATATTTGTTATGCTTTTTTACAAAGCATCTTTATATTATGTTATCCTATAGCAGCTAGCCTAGCATTAATTCACATTTTTCTAAAAGCAAAATATGCTCTCTACCTTAGAAATATGGGAAAAGTTAAGCTTAAGCTTATAAAGTTTTAAATAATTTCCCCAAGTACAATACAAGTTAACCAAGTATTTAAATCCTCTCATTTATTTAAATGAGCATTTGCATTCTTTGATATTTTTTAAATAATTTTTTTATTTATATATTTCAGTCCCTGGGGGTCACCCACCACCTCCCCTTCCCACCCGCTCCAGCTGGTCCCCATTCTCCCCTTGTGCAGTTTCATTTGGTTGACCATATATTAGTGAAACCATTTGGTTTCTGTCCCTTTCTATCTGACTCGTTTCTGCTAGTATGATTTCTTCTAGGTACATCCAGGTTTCCATAAATTCATCAAATTTGTCATTTTTAATTGATGAGTAATACTCCATTGTGTAGATGTACCACATCTTTTTCATCCACTCATCTGTTCTGGGGCATTTGGGTTGTTTCCATGTCCTTGCAATTATAAATAGTGCTGCAATAAACATCCGAGCACAGGTGTCTTTTTGTACCCACATTGAGGTCTCCTTTGGGTAGATTCCCAGAAGTGCGACTGCTGGGTCAAATGGTAATTCCATTTTCATTAGTTTGAGGGTCCTCCATACTGCTTTCCATAGTGGCTGGACGAGTTTACATTCCCACCAGCAGTGTAGCATTTGCATTCTATAGGTATTTTATCACTCCAATGTTGTAGCAAATCTCCTAATATTAGTGCTTCTATTTCTAAGAGATAGATTCCCAGAAATGATACATGTGAATTTATTGAAAAAGGGAGATTTCTTACCAAAATGAAAGTAAAAATTTACATTTCTTCAATAACACTTTAACATACTCCTTTTCTTACAATTATATGAGTGGGTATTATTACTTAGGTTACTTTTTCCAATATGATTATTATAAGTTGATATTTTACATTAATTTCAGGTCTGAGCCCAAAGAACTAAAGATTTTTCACTTATTTATTGATGAACATGCAAGTTTTGATCCTTTTTCCATTTTAAAACTTAATCTCTACATAGAAATTGTTAATAACTAACCTTCTCAACATCTTGAAATTTAAGTAGGGAAATATTATGAGTTGGACACATGTAGTATTCAGGTCAGGGAAGTGGGAAATGGGGTTGTTGCTCCAAGGGTCACTGCTTAGTTAAGCTGACCAGGAGCAACTAGCAGAGAAAGGAACTGTCTTTTTTGAGCTACTGCTATACTCTAAGTGCTTTTCTATATTAATTTCTCATTTTCTTTTCTTAAAACCTCTGACACATTGGTATTATTACTGTGCTTTTTACATAGGAAGAAACAGAAATGCAGGACTTTTCATGAATCTCAAATGCACTCAGTTCTAATTTGTAACTGGAATATTGTGTGCTGAATCCATGTTCCATCATGACTGCACACTGCTTCCCAGCATGCTTGCAAGTTGATAAGCATCCTTTTCTCCTGAATCCAAATAAGGCAACAGGTCCTAGGTAAAATTTTCATATTTTTTATAGGGTTAAGAGACTGGGTCCCGGAGTACAAGAGTAATAATAGTCAGGGCAAAAGAGTTTGGTATTTTATAAGACTAGAAGGGTCTGGGAAATGCTTAACTGCTAAAAATACCTATTGCATGAGGCTGTTACAATTTTAGAAAGCTCATCATCGAATGAGAATTTGTTAGGAAACTATTACATCACCAGAGCTCTTTAAAGAACTATAACATTGATGTGGTGTTCTAACAATTGATTTTTCCAGATTTTGTTTTCTATCTGTGTTCTCTTTGAGTTCACTGAGCTCCTTTAAAGCAATTATTTTGAATTCTTTGTCAGGCCAATTATAGATCTCCATTTCTTTAGGGTCAAGGCCAGTTACTGGAGCTTTATTAGTTTCCTTTGGAAATGTCATGGTTCCCTGATTCTTTGCAATCTGTGTAGCCCCGCAGTGGTATCTGTGCATGCAAAAGAACAAACCCTCTTCCTTCTTTACTGACTGGTTTTGGCAGTAAAGACCTTTTTCCAGCTTCCCTGCCTCCAGGATCACAGGCAAACAGGACTGACCCAGACCACAATGGCTGCTACTAATTCACAGTTAGGTCCTGTGTTAGGGAGCCTGTTAGGAGGGGCATCAGGCAGGACTGAGAGCAGCACTGGAGATTCGGGATTCTCCATAGCCAGCTAGTCTGTTCTGGGGGTGTGAACTGGTACATCTCACTTTGAGTGACTGCAAGGCAGGATTGACTGGACTGGCAGCAGAGTGGGGCTGCAGATTCTGCAGATGAATATATGGTGGAAAGAGGAGCTGCTCTTGGGGTTATAGACATGTGTGGAACCAGTTAGGTCCCTTAACAGTGGGAACAGAAAATCAGCAAGGCAAAGCTAGAGCTGAATCCACAGAGGCCCAGGGTTGCTTCAGTCTAAAGAAGGAATCTTGTTTGGAGAGCCTGCTACCAAGAAGGGGCCTGTTTTCTCAAAGCAGCTATTTTGAGCTTCCCTTGAGTTTCAAACCATCCTACTTTGACCCCAGAACTCTTACAAAGGCATTGTCCATGAAGGCTACGAGTTTATTCTTTGTGGGGAAGATACTAAATACATCTTATTCTTCTAACTAGTTGATTTGGCCTTAACTTTAGACTAAATTGACCCAAAAGATATACCCTGAATATGTCATTCCATAGCAGCAGGCACACATTCCCCTAAAGCACAAGTAGACAGGTTTTTCAGAATAGATATATTAGGTCACAAGTAAGTATTAACAATTTTAAGAAGATTAAATTAATACTAAATTTCTTTTCCTTCTACAATGGTATGAAACCAGGAAATTAACCAGCATGTGAATATTGTAACAAAACACTCCTAATAACCAATGATTCAAAGAAGAAATAAAGGGAAATCAAAAGCTACCGTGAGACCAAATAAAATGGAAACATGTGCAAACCAAAACTTGTGGGAAGCAGGATAAATAGTTCTAAAAGATGAACACCTATGTTAAGAGAAAAGAAAGATCTCAAATAAACAACCAACCTTGTATATACCTTAAGAAACAATAAAATTAAAAAACTCAGATTGAAATTAGCAATAGGTGAGAGGGATAAATTAAATATGAAAGAAATCTGATTTTTTTAAAACATAAACTTGATAAACTCAGAGAAAAAAGCTCAAATTTAATTATAAATGAAGTCAAATAAAAAAAGAAATGAGAAATGAGATATCACAGACATGCAGAGGATCATAAGAGACTACTGTGAGCAATTACACTCCACCAAATTAGAAGCATAAAAGACACAATTTAGTTTCTGGAAAGACACAACCTACCAAGACTGAATCATAAAGAAAACTTGAACAGACCAATAACAAACAAGGGTATTGAATAGGTAATTAAAAATGTTCCAGCTACACTCTTATACTACTGGTGGGAGTACAAACTGGTCCAGCCACTATTAGAGGCTGTGTGGAGGACCCTCAAACTACTGATAATGGAGCTACCATTTGGCGCAGCAATCCCACTACTGGGAATCTACCTAAAGATTACAAAAAGACTAATTCAAAAATACACTGGGCTCATATGTTGATCGCAGCACTGTTTACAATTGCCAGGATATGGAAACAACCCAAATACCCCCAAACTGATGAACAGTTGATAAAGATGTGGTACATTTACACAATGGAATATTATTCATCAGTCATAAAAGATAAATTTATGTCTTTCACAGCAACATGGATGGAGTTAGAAGGAATCATGTTATCAAAAATAAGCCAGAAAGAAAAAGAGGAATACAGGATGGTTCCACTTAAATGAGGATATAGAAAACAAACAAATAAGAAAAATTTAAAACTTTCAACAGATCTGAATCATAGATCAAAAGAGGGGAGAAGAGTAAAAATGGGGAAGGAGGAGGACACAAGAGAGTAAGATGTTTCATGGATGACAAGGTGGTGGGAAAACCCTGGGGTAGACAATGATGTGAAACTAGTGCAGGTTCTCTTAAGCTGGAATAGTCACACATTTGCCCACCAGTTACCAAAGAGTAGAAGTACCACTAACTTTCCATCTATCCTTCTGGGCACCCTCTTTCTCCTTCAGAAAGGCAAATAATGGATTTTATATGTTCAGTCTGTATAATCTTGAATGTGTCACCTTTCTTATACCACAATGGGATCTCTTATTCAAAATCTCTATGACAATGGTCCTAGGGATTGTAATAATAGCAATAATTATTATAGTTATAATGGCAGTACTAGCCCAATTTCCATTCATGCCAAAATTTACTAATAATAATTGTTATAGCAATGCTTCTGTGGGACTGGAACTTTTCCATGTGCCTTCATAAGCATTCATCATTTAAATACAAAGTCCCTCACCTTAGTTATATTAAATCTAATGAGAAGGAAGACATATATGATGCATTTATTATACACTGTGCTGATTACCTAAACTTTAATCCCTACAGTTTACTTGTGGAGTCACTGTTAGTCTTACTAACAACTGACTGCATTTGTCAAGTAGAAAGACACAGTGATTCATGAGAAAAGCCTGCTCTAAATTGGTTGATTGCATACGTTATCTTGGAAAACCTCATGTTCTGTTCCTCAGATCAAAACCATAGGGAGAATGAGAAGTGAAACGTGCTTGGCTTCAACACCTACCAATTGCATTAGGAAATTATTGTCTGGTTGCTTAGAAGTCCATCTGCTCCTGCTGGGTGTTGCCGAGCTAGGAGTTCTAAGTTCTGTAAGCCATAAACAGCCATTGCCAAAGACCCATATTCACTATGGCAGAGATGATTATGTTTCCATGTGGGAAACAAGCTTCAGAAATAGATGACTTTGATGAGTTCTGATTTTTTTTCATCCAGATGACTATGGCACATTGGAAAGAGAAAATGCACAACTTATAAAGAATTGCTTTCTTTTTCTATAGCTCCATGTAGTTCTAAGCTGCAATACAATTGCAGGTCTTTGCACTGTACTCTCTGCCTTGAAAAGGTAAGTTGAGACTTTTACTGGAATGGCAAGTGGTACAACTCTTGCATTAACTTATCTTCTTGAACTGCAAAAGAGACCAGACTGCATCTAGGGCTTTCTGTTGGTCAGGAAAGACTAATGCCTCTGACATTGCCTATGGATGAACTGTTCACCTTGGGAGACAGAGCAAAAGTCAAGGAAGAACTCCGGATAGGGATTATTCTCCTTGCTTGTCCAGTAATTTGCTATAGGTGTTCTAGTGATTTTACTTTTTTCTGGAAGTTCAAAATCATAGGAAGTTCAAAATTATAAATACTATGGAAATACTGTTTTTTTCCAAATCAACTGCTTATATTCTCTTGCAATGTGATAGTTGTTTGTCTTTAATCAATGCCCTTCACTGGTTGCTGAAGACCTCCCTTCCATCCATCTCTTATGCTGGAACTTCTCACTAGAAACTGTGTGGCTTTTCTTTGCTAGCATGTGGGTTCTCAAGTTCTACCCCCAGCTCATGATTGCAGCAAGGCAGAACGGAATTCTTGTCCTCATTTTCCATGATCTCCTTAGGCTCCTAAGTATCTAGGGAGCGTCAGTACTACATAAAATATGAGAAAATTGGCAAGTGGAGAAACATTTCAGTCTCTAGCTGCACAGTGACAGTGTTCCCAGGCCGATGTTGCCAGAAACATGGTGCTGAGGCTGATCATCTAATCTGAGGGAAATGACACAACACCCACTGAAATATCCATTTCCCTGTTCACAAAAGGGCAGCTATGAGAACATGACCAATTGAAAAACTACCGATAATGTTCTTAGGTATTAGATAATTTACAGACTTAAATTTTTCTTCCATTCTCCTTCTCCATCAGAGCTTCTACACTAGACCATGGAAGATGGAACTCAGGCTTCAAAAAGAAAAAAAATCTGTTATGCAGTAACTAAACACCATTGAAACATGAAGAAGATGGGGGTATAGGGTCCATGATATAAGGTGGATAACTCTTTCCTTTAGCCACCCAAGCCATTAAGTATTTTCATTTCAGGCAAATCACTTATACCTTTAGAGTGCTGGAACATAATACCTACTTTAGCAGATCATGATTAGGATTAAAAAAAAAGATAAAACTCAGAATGAATGATGGTAAAAGTAAACTGTAAGTGCATGGATATTGTAACATTGTGACACCAATATTGTTATTATTGCTATTTTGAGTAATAGTTTATACTCAGATGCAAATTTTGATGAATTTCCCATTGGGATTTATTTTTAGAGCTATTATTGAGTGATTCTCAGCTCTCATGGAAATAGATAAAATGTAAGATCAGTTCTCAGCCAAGTAACAAGAACAGTTGAAATTAATATACCACCAACTTGTTCTTGATATAATATTAACTGTTATGGGAGAGAGAGAGAGAGAGAGAGAGAGAAAGAGAGAGAGAGAAAGAGAGAGAGAGAGAAGAGAGAGTGTGTGTGTGTGTGTGTGTGTGTGTGTGTGTGTGTGTGTGTGAAACATTAAGTGGGTACAATGCGAATAAATGTTAAAGTCCTGGCCAGTCTCAATCTGAAAAACCTATTCCTTTTATCCCAAATTCTTGTTAGAGTTATCTTCTCCTCAAATGTCCATGAACATCTTGGGATTATCTTTGATTCCATCTTTAGGTTATGAGCATTTCTTAGAACTCCAAAACATTCTGAATATGGATGCAGAGAGAAATGATTTTTTTTTTAATTTGGCATCCATAAAAAGGTATTTCTCTACCAGATCCCACATCTACCTCACTCATGCACCTGTGCCACCCATTCAGTTGGCAGTCTCTTTACTCCACTCTGTAAACATCATTAGCAGTTAGTGTTCATCCAATTTAGCCTTCTCCAAAACCTGTATAGATTGGCCAAAGAGACAGAAATGGACTCCTAATTTGATATTTGGCATTTTTTGATTATATCTCATATTCACTTTGCCCCAGTTGGCCTTTAGTCATCCCTACTGTCCACTGAATTCCCACATCCTCTATAGCATCAGGTGTCATGTTGGACCCAAAGCTGAAAGAAGTTAATGCAGCTTCCCCAAATACACATTACTCCCCAGAAGTTATATATGTGAAGAGTCTGACTTATGAACAATGTGATCTATGTAAGCAGAAACATTTCCTGAGAGAAATTACCATACCACCATTTTATGTTTCCCTGAGACACAAAGCATGTGAAATAATGTAATTTAATACAATATAATGCAAAGAATAGACCATTACTCATAAGAAACAGCACATTGCTTAGCAGCTGACAAGAATTACTAGGAAACTTCCTGCAACAGCAATCTACATGAGCAATAACTAAAGAATATAGCTCTCTCTTTCTCTTACCAGATGGCCAATAGGCACTATTTCAGCTACATGGGACAATTCATAATCATAGAAGATCATTTACTACAACCCCTTACCAGTGCTTCCCAGACATCATTCTGCATAAGAAACATTGAAAGAACTCATTAGAAATTCAGATTCCTACATCCCAACCCCAGAGATGCTGAACAGGTGGAGACAGGTAAAAAGTGAAAATATGCATGGTTAATGCACATTCCAGGGAATGATGCAGTTGGTTCATAGACCATACTTGGGGTAACATTACTGCTACACTGCAGGTGAAAAAAATTAAATTCAAAAATAGAAATCATTGTGCTCAAGATCAAAGATGCACTTATCTGCAGAGCCAGGACAAGAAATCATTTAGCAACAACAACAATAATAATACAAATGTTTTATAGGTGATTAAAGATGAATCTTCTGTCTTCCAGACAAAAGAGAGTACTATCATTCAACTCACATTTCCTAACACACCTTTCCTCATCATGTAAACACCTTTAAAATATTTATTATAGAGGTATGGTTAAGATACCAGGAGTAAACTATTTAAGCATAGAGACCTGATCTCTCTCTTTGTGGAGCTTACAGTATAGCAGATAACAGAAACATGAAGGAAAACAGTTGAGTAAAGACAATGACAGAAATAGTCTCACTAAAGAATGAGGTTCTTGTAGAACCACTCACTTTAGGGAGTTAGTGTAAAAAGAATGAGTGAAAGCATTTCAAGTAGTTATTAATCTGTTTAGTCATCCACAAAATATTTTATTTTTTTAATTCTTAAAAACAAAACATCCATGACCATGTGTTATACCTCTTCCATCCTTCTGTACAGAAGGAATATTAATCTAATATTTGACTGGCATGTAGAGAATGAAAGGAAAAGTGATGTGACAAGAAATACAGGATACAGTGAAGTCAGAGTCTTTGGAATTTGCATGTCACAGTAAGGATTTTAGGTTTGGTACTGGCACCATGGTGGTAGGCATTCAAAAGAAGATTTATATGTGATCCAATTTTCATTTCTAGAGTTCAGCTGAGGAGGTACAAAGAAAAAATTGAAGTGGAATCTAAGGAGGAAAACAAAATACTATGACACTAATATTCACGATCTTCTAGGGTGTCATACAAGTTTTATAATTGAAGAAAAAACTGACAAAGCACAATAAAAATGATTCCTCCACTCTATGAAAATTATAGTGGTTATCAAAGGGAGTGGAGGGAGTGAGTAAAAGGTAGGAGATGGAAAGCATAGGACATTGGCTCAGGAGTTCTGTGGGAGGGTGAGTGAAGCATGGACATGTGGAGATGTGTGCAAATAAACATCTACCTAAAGAGCTGTAGTTATGTAATTAACACATTTTAAGGGGAAATAAAAATTTAAAAACAGAAGTATAAACTATATCTCATATTTTTCTTATTAATAAAGTCTGATCTTTCTGAAGTCAACCCAACTTAGCAAATAATTGTGAAATATAAAAATAATCACAAGGCAACTTTAAAAAGTAAGCTAGAGAGAAACCATTGCTGTTGTTCAATTGTGTTCACACTTAAAGAATAAGGAAGGTCAAGGTCCTTAACCAAAACAAGGATGAGAGATGAGAGTGCACATCTGGGACATTATTGTCATTTTCATTTAGTGTGACTACACACATGAACAATCGCTCAATTGTTTAGAGCTAAGCAAAGACTTCCCAGTCAGACATCCAGACCTTCTACCCCACGGCCCCGCCTGCAGCATCAAGTTTATCTTTACCTACCTGTGGGTCAAGCAGATGGGACTTCTTGCTTTCGCCAGCTCTCTTTCCATGTTGAGTGCTGTACTTATCCTCATTTTATTCTCTTCCATGTCGGTTTGTTGTTACCCAAATTCTCTCTATCTAAATTTGAGGCCTTCCAAAAACTTCCTCTTTCATAAAACCTTTTCCACCAATCAGACACAACCTCTTTTTCCTTGGAAAACACATTTCAATTCATACAGAAATGTCCAACATTCCCACTATTTATTTTTAAATCTGCCCTATTACACTATAAGCAGATTCAGAAAGAAATTAAATCTTACTCAATTTTTGTTACTTGTGACACACTGCACACAGCCTCAGAATGAAGCACAAGTCATTCTATAATTTCGATCCCAGGTCATTATTTCCTCAACTACTACCTGGACTTGCACCATCCACTTTCAGGTCTGTAGTCAGTCTCTGCTTGCGGCTTGCGCCTTTGTTCTTACGCTATCATACGCCTGGTCTGCTCCTCAGCCTCTTGCTTGCCAGATTAGTATTTCAAGACTTAGTTAATGATCTTGGTGAATCTCTTGGTGAAGTGTTTTTATGGTATCTTCACCCTCTCTTCAAGTAGACCCTGACACCTTCTGGCAAATGTTCTCCATATCATAGAACTTAAAATATAACACAACACATTACCTAACATAAGGTATAAAATATCCTACAATGTGTTACTATATATATAAAAATAAGTGTAAACTCTAAATTGATAATGACAAAGAGACAGCAGCCTACAACAAATACCAGTACATTGCAAATTGGAGATCCATGAGTTAGCAGAGGAAAGAAAGCTGAATCCCAGAATGGTTCATCTCCAACTAGCCCTTCTACAGTGATGCTTACAGTTGCAAAGCTTTGTTTATGCACCACTAACATTACAACAGATTTTTGCATGTACCTCACTTTGAGATATACTTGTATGCACAAACCATAGTGAGAAGTTGCAACAGAGAGAAAGAGAACTCAGAAACTATAGAGAAAAACAGCACGGGGGAATTTCTCCAAAGCTCTAATTTCTCCAGAGAAAAAAAGAAGATACTATAAAAAGCAACAATCATAGCAATTCAAAAGGAGCTCTTGTAAATTAAAACCATTTGACAGCAAGAATGCACAAACAAACACACACACATACATGCATGCATGCATGCCAGATGATACAGTTGAGATTACCTCAAATTTCACTCTCAGGAGGTAGAACAAAATGACAGAGATGAAAATAGCATCTCTTAGAAGATAAGAAAATCAGGGGTTCAACCTATAAAGTTCAAAGACAAGAAATAGTATCTAATAAAAATGGAATATTGAAAAATTAATGCACACAAATTTCTTAGAGTCTCTATTTCTAGAGGAAAATATATTCACTGAAGCCTTGGCTTTATGATTTCTCAATCATAAAGCCAAAAATACATTATTCTCACATTCCAGAACTCTGGGTTTAAAGAGAAATCTTGAAAGGCATCTGGGAGAAAACCATAAGATCATTTACAAATAATTAGAAATAAGAATATTTTCAGACTTTTCACCAGGAATACTGAAAGTGAGAGAATAACTGAGTTGTGACTTTAAACTTTTAAAGAAAGTATTTTTCAGCTTGTAATCCCATACTCAGTGAAGCCATTAATTGACTTTAAAGGGTAGAATAAAGACATGTTAAGCATACAAGGTTAGAAAGCTACTACTAATATGTCTCTCCTAGGCAAGGGTAATTGTATCAGGAAACAAGATATCTGATCTAGGAGAGAAAGAGAGAGTAAGGTGAAAAATACTTCTAGAATAATAACAGGAAAAATATTGGTATGAAAACTGCAGCAGGTCAAGAAATAAATATTTCATATTAAGCAGGAAAACAGATTTACATAAAGGGGAAGAATTGAGCTGATCAAGATTAACTTGTGTGTTTGGTCACAGTGAGATGAGGTTTCCAATTCTGTCAGAAAATATGTGATAGCAATAAGCATATGGAAAACAAAAAAATTGCAATTATCTCTAGGAAGTAAGCATGAAAGGAAACATGATGCTAATATATTAAGTTACCCTGCTAGAAATAGTATTTTCATAATCAGAAGAATTTAAACACTGAACATTGATTCCCCCAAAAAAATTCTTATGTAATTGTATTGAGGGAATGAAAGAAAGAGAAGTTCTTTGGAGGCAGTTATAAAATGAGTGTTAAAATTAGATCTTCCCATGATGAGATGATGTAGACAATTTTCTTAAATCAAGAAACAGTATATGTATGACAATACATAGAAATATTTTTATCAGTTGAAAATAAAGAGATTGCATCTGAGAAATAGAAAAGGAGTGAAAGAGATATGAAAAAAAGTAACAAGTTTGTCTTTTTGTTCTTGACAAAACCATTTAAACAGACGCTTGATGTATGAACTATTAAGACACTTTGTTTTCTACTCCTATATTAAATAAAAGAACAACAGAACACTGAGCAATACCTTAAACTATCTAGAGAATAGTGTACTGTGCAAAATGATGATTTATTGCTGAAAGCAATTTCAAAATAATGATTTTTGCATGTATTTGGACAGGTTTTATATAACTCAAAGCCAGAAAGTCCATTTTGGGCATATAAATTTTCCATTATTCAAAACCTGTGCTGTTTATTAAAACTACAAACTGATTAACCAAAATATGTTAACTCATCCAGTCATTCTGTTTCTGAATGGCCACTAAGTATCATGCATACCACATTGAAAGAAAAGTTAAGAAAACACTTAGATACTACTGACATGATCAGATTTACATTATAGAAGGACGTGAGTTATGTAACTTTTACTGACTACAGTTAATAATAGTCTGTGGACTACTAGAAACCAATAGATAATAAATAGATACCACACACACACACACACACACATACACACACACACACACAAAGGGTAGCTATTTGAGATGATGTTAGCTGCTTTGTGTTAACAATCATTTCACTGTATACATATACGAAATCATCCCTCTATCTTATATACATGCGCATTTTATCAAATTTAAATAAAGTTTCAAATATAATTGTAAAGACTGGAGGACATCACAATAGTTCATCTCAGCTGACAGCAGATGAAATGCGCATGGTAACAGTGGGAATGGGACAAGTATACACAATTTGCAGTATATTTTGGAGGTGATATCAATGTTCTTTGGTGGTTAATTGGATTTCAAAGCTGATGTAGAAAGACTGTGAGGATAAATTACCAATTTGGGATGACTGAGCAATCAGGTGTAGAGTGGCACCATTAATTGAGATGGTCAGTAGTATTTTCACAGCATAAGAATCTCATCTATGCATCTTCCTCAGCATAACTGGGTTTTCAACCAGCTGAACCTATAAATGAAACACTTTGGCACTTCAAAAACCCCACCTTGAGGTTGTTTTTGAAGTTGTTTTGACTATGTTAAAAGGTTAGTACTCTTTCTGCAGTGAGGCAGATGACTCTGACAACATAATCAAGGAAGTTTATTAGTTTATTGGTAAAACCTGTGCCCTTTTAGGCAATGACATAAAAACTGATGCCACGTGCTAGGTCTTTCTGGAGGAAACTGCGAGTTGGAGCAGATGTGGCCAGCGTGACAACCAGGCCTGGCTTCTGATGGCTCCTGTGGTGTGCCTGGTGATCCATCTACCTTTCTCGGATGTGACAGGCAAATGGTAAGCCTTGCTCCTTGACATTTTGGTTTTGGTATGGATGCTGGGAAACCTGAAGGATTCTGTGTTCTTCATTTGTTTGGCTCCTGTGGAATTTGGAGTTAGTTTGGAACCAGGGATTGTCATACTGAAAACAGAAGCAGTTCTTTTGGTTTTATTGCTTTTTTAGGACTGTGGTAAAGTAGCTATGTCTTTCTAATTCATATACCTATTGGGTGGGTTGAGTGACTGTTTCCTAACACCAGGAAGCACATCCACAGCTTAAGTGCAACCAGAGCAAACCCAGGTCTCATCCCTTTAATGCAATGGAAAATGCATAGATGTACTTTGGAGCCTTATGTCAAGAGAGTGTGTCTGAGGTCAGGAAGACAGAGAAAGGAGAACATACAGTCTGTGTGTCTGGTTGTTTAAGGTTGGTTGAAATATTCAATGAAATGCAACTTTAACCACAGGCACCAAAAGAATGAGGCTGCAGATGTATGTACTTGACTGCCTTGGCTGTTTTAATTGACCAGAGACTAACTGAATGTAGGTGTTTCCTATCAGAAGTAGAATGTTTCTCTTGCTATGATTTGGTAGGTGAGTTTTGGATGTTAGGAATGTTATTGTTATAATTAATTCATATGGCAAACTTTTTGAATATTTTGAGTTTGTACTTGAGTGTTAAGGAAACAAAAGGAAGAAATAGGAGTTAAGTAACTGAGTCTGTTGAATTGGAAAATTAATGTGTTTTGGAACTGTTTGGGAAAGCAGGCTTTACCTGTCTTGTCAATATAATAAAAGCATCAGTCGCCCGAGGAATAATTAATGTGTGAGTCCCAGAAACCCAAATCAGAATCAACATGTCTTTATTCTTCCCACTGCAGCAATAAATGGTCTTTTATCCCTGGGTCCTTTTTGCCTTCACAATTGTACTTTCTTGAAGGAAACTAAAGAAATTATTAGTGTTTCTTTTCTCAACTTTTTTGAAAATAAGACATTCTTTCTCTCAGTGAGGATGTGCTGTGTGTGTCTCCATGGGTTCCCATGGATTTATACAACAAAAATGCCTTCCAGGAACTTTCAAAGGGGTCACAAGAAAATGAAATAGAAAATTTTTCCCTTATGTGGAAAGATTTCTGAGGTTGAATAAATAAGCATATTTGAATAGAGGAAAATAAAGGAATGTTCCAGTCATGGGAGGGGGGGATATCTCATGTGGGAGTCAGTCCTTCATAATATTCCTACCTATATTCTGCATATTTTAACAAGATAAGTACAACATAAACATCACTGAAACCTCAAGCTTCTAGCACAATTCTTATCATTTTTTTGAATTTCTTTAACTATGAGCATATGTAAACTCATAGAAACATGAGTAACTCTATAAAATTATGGACAATATAGTTTATCTGGGTTAAATAAAAACTATTTTTCTCTACATAAAGACCATGACCATACTGTGTATTTTTAAAGTAATTCTAAATTTTAATAATCTTCAAAGCAAAGATTAAAAAATAGGTTAAACATACTCCAACTACAATAACATTTTTCTTATCATTTCTCATGCTTGATCTATATAAGTGTACCCTCAAACATATATCTCAGGAAAAACTCATTTTTTAAATTTCATTTCCTGATGAATTATAGAAAACTTCATATCAGACTTTCAAAAATATGGCATTTCAGACAGACTACACACACACACATGCACATATATATTAAACTCTGTCTTTATCAAGGGAGAGTGACTATGACATGAAGCTAGAAGGCAAACATCCTTGGGGGCCTTCTTAAGGAGGCTTTATCAACTCCATCTAAAGAGTGGGCTTCAATTCACAAGTTGCTATTAAATAATTTCAACTGAAAACATAACAAACTTCGATAAATGATCAAAAATCTTTAGATCATTTTTTAAGTTTTTTTAATGGTTTATTTCTTTAGTTTCTCTTAGAAATGACCTACTTAACTTTTGGAGCTCTGAAGAAAATCAGCAACACTACTTCCGATATTGTTTTCTCTTGTAGAAAATATTTACATATTTTTTACTTAAAATGCAATAGTCATTTATTTAGAAAGCTTGTACAACCTGGGAGAGCACAGGAAAAATCAATTTTTTAAATGAACCCACCATTCATAAATAATTTGCTTTGAACAGTTTAACACTCCCCTCCCATCCCCAGAGTTGTATAAATATGTATATTATATTTTTTATTTCACATTTGGTTGTGAACATTTTAGCATTTACCCAAGGGGAAATAAAACTTGAAATGTTACTTTGTGGAATGCATGTCAAGATGGTACATTCACTTAGATATATGGACATAGACTTGAAAGGGATAATTTTAAAAGCATCTTAGGTCATAACATAGTGTGGGCCTGTGGTAACTTTTCTATTTCTTGTGAAATCTCTGCTACTGCCACAAAAGTGGTTTAGAAATAAAGGAGATCTCAAGAGAGGAAGACGTAGTGCACTTTCTCTACTTAGCTGTATTGAATGGTTATGACAGTAGTTATGAACCCCCTTTAAGACAAGATACATCAATTTTTCTTTTACGTTCAGTCTCCTCATAACTTTGGCATAGTTGTCTTTTTTGTTGTGTTTCTGTAGTTTATTGGGATTATTATTTGCAGTGGTAACCCTGACCTATCTGAGAAAATCTTTGTATTGCCTTAGTGTTTTAGATTTGAATTTACAAGCAAAGTTCAAAAAGATTGTTTTGTTAAGAAAAGACATTTTTAATACTGTTAAGTTAGAACATGTCTCTCATTCAGTTACTGAGAGGATTGAATGAGAGAAGGTTAAAATAGGACTGGCACATTGTAAGCACTCAATACAGATAGCAATTTAGCATGAAGTGTCTGAGCCTATCAACTTCCCTGAGATAGGCCTTCCTTAGAAGTTAATGAGAAAGATGATTCTGTAGAAACTTTAACTACTAGGGAACTATGTAAAGATGGGTGCAAAGAGGACAATGCACAATTTAGACCAGATGCATGAAAGAAAAAAGGTAAATCTTTTTTTTTAATTTTCATGTTTGGTCCACATTTACTCCCTTAACCATTCATAGAACTTTTTATTTTAGTGAGCCTTGTTACAATCTTCTTAACTCTAACCTAAAAAATGTCGTCAGACTTCCTCTTTGTGCATGTCTTCCACTGTGGTTCTCTTGCTAACTCAACCTGCCTCAAATAACAATTGTGGCAAGGATGGCTAATCATCGGTTAGGTTCACAAACTCCTCATGAAATATAGAGCTATTGCCAGAAAATGCTATCCAGGCTGTAGCTATATTTCCCAGGCTCCTACCCCATAAGCAGAATCCTGTAATTCTTCCAAATATAAATGTGATGGGAAGCAGTGTATGTCTCACTCAGGGTAGAGTAGGTCTCTTTCCCTCATGTGCTGATAGAAAGAAAAAGGAAAATAAGCAAGCACAAAATTAGTCTATGGTGCCACAGAATTTCATGGTAAGCTACCTGCCAAACAGCCTTTTATGAATGAGAAATTTTATATTGTGTTAAGCCGCTGTAATTTTGAAATTGTTATAGCAGCTAGTATTATCCTAGAAGTTACTTGGTAATGATGACGGAATCTATAAAACTCTATCCCAGTTATTACCATTCAACCGCACATTTAAAATCTGTGGGTGCTTGAACTATTCCCAGGTACCTAAGTGTTGGCAACTACCTATGTAACATGCTCACCTACTCCTCTATACCCCCATATGATCAGTGAGAAGCAGAGATAATGTGTTTGCTTATCACCAGCTCTATCTATGTCTCCTTGAACCTTCATTCTTGTCTCACCCAGACCAATTGGAGAAACATTACCATAAAATAACTGTTTAATGCATTTTCAAAGTGCTATTTAACCGATAAAAGTTAATAGTGAAGCTAATTGTGGCATCAGATGGCATAGGACTTACTTCAGTAGTTAGGCTGGGGATAAAGCAGAGATGGGAAAGCAAAAATAACTTACCAAACACAAGTGGTCTAGGTATCTGCTATAAGGAACCTGGAACCACTATCCATTGTCCTCAGTTGCAAGGCATTGACTGGCTTCCTGGGCTATCTCTGCACTCCAAATAATAATTATACTGCACAATAAAGTCTGCTGTAGAGAAAGGCGAGTCTCCAGTGTCTCTTAAACAGGAGGCAATTATCTAGTCCGTTTTATCTATACAGTATTGAGTTCCACTATCCTGCAGCTTACCTCTAAGGGCTATGGAGACATAATCCATTTGAAAGAATATACACAACTTCGTATGATAGAACCAGCAAAACAGGTTCCAGTCATTCTCTTAGTTGCTTGTTGTCCACCAGAGGTCTACTGTTAATAAATGAAATTTTTCTACTGACATACAAAGGTAAAATATCATGTACTTAAATAAGGCAAAAAGAATAATTATTACTACCACAGTCAAAACAACATATTTCTGTGTGATGGTGGATAAAGTAGCTATCTCATAGGGTTCTATTTTTTTAATCTTCCATGGATGCAGAAAAACTTAAGCATAGATAAAAATCTATTTTATGGTTGAATAACAGTCCATTATATTTTTATATATGCACCACTTTTTTTAACCATGGAGGAACATGTTTCTATATCTCAATTACTATAATGCTACAGTGAATGGGTTGGGGGTTTACTTTTATTTCAAATAAATACCCAGAAGTAAAATTGCTAAATTGTATGTTCTGTCTCCTTCAGATACACTGAGGATAGACTGACAATGCTACCTACTGTGCTAAGGAAGCAACTGAGGATAATCTTTGAATTCCATCTATGTTGGCAAATATGGCATGATTTTATCTTTTTTGATATTCCATGATGTGTGTATGTATTTTTTTTCTTGATCCCCTCATGTGTTCTGAGGCACTTAGTTTTCCATACCTTGACTTTGTAAATAGTGCTGTTATAAATATTAAAGTGCAGGTTTCCTTTCACTATTTTGTGTTCGTTAGGGAGATACCTAGGAGTGCAACTGCTGGGTCATTTGGCAGATCCATTTATAATGTTTTTATAGGGGTAGAACCAGTCTATAATCTATGAACAGTATAAGAGGGTTTCTTTTTCTCCACATCCTCATCAACACTTGTTTTTTCTTGGATTTTTTTAATATGGACCGTTTTCACAGGTGTCAGATGGTATCTTGTAATTTTGGTTTGCATTTCCCTAGTGGTAATTATGATGAACATTTTTCCATATGACTGCTAGCCATATGCATGCCTTCATTAGAGAAGTGCATATTTAAAGCCAGAAAGAAAAAGAAATACTGGATGATCTCACCTATACACAGGCTATAGGGATAACAAACAAACAAAAGGAGAAGAAAAAGTTAAAACTAACAACTGACAGCAGAACTAAAGCATAAGTAAAAGAGGGGGATGTCAGGGAGGGATGGGCACAGGAGAACACAATGGCAGTTCATGGGTGACAGGGTGGTGGGAGGACCTAAGTAGTTTATATCATTGTAAATCCTGAGGTTATATATGTATGGAATAAAAAAAATTAAGTGCATATTTATTTCTTCTGATTGGATTGTCTATTTTCCTTTTGTTGAATTTTATAAGGTCTTTGTAAACAACATTTGTTTACAAAGTCCGCTGTCAATATGATGTGCAAGTATTTTCTTCCATTCAGTATGTTGTCTTGTTTTGGTAACTGTATATTTCAATGTACAGAAGTTTTTCAGTTTGATGTGTTTTATTTGTTATTTATTTCTTTTGTTTTCCTAGCTGCTAGAAATGTGTCCACAAAAATGTTTCTGAAGTTCATGTCATGGAGTGTTTTCCTTTGTTCTTATCTATGTATTTAATGGTTTCGTGTCTCATATGCAAGTCTTTTATCCATTATGAGTTGATTTCTGTGTATGGTATAAGATGGTGGACTGGTTTCATTTTTGTGCATGTTGTAATCCAATTTTCCAAGAACATTTAGTTGAAGAGGCTTTCCTTGCTTCACTCCTTTATTGTAATATGCAATTTTTATTTCTGGGCTCTCAGTTCTGTTCCATTGTTTTGTATTTTAATTATTGTGACTTTATATTATAGTATGAAGTCCAGAAGCATGATAACTGCTGTTTTTTCCCATTTTTTAGTAAGAGTGCTTTGGTTATTAGAATGTTTTTTTTAATGGTTCCATGTGGATTTCAGTAGTATTTGTTCTTTTATTCTACTTATTTGAAAAATGCTATTGCATTTTTTTATTGGGATTGTATTGAATCTATTAATTTCTCTGTGAAGTATGGCCATTTTGACTGTTGATTGTCCCTATCCATGAACAGAGATTATATTTCTATTTCTTGTCATCATCCATTTCTTTCACTAACAATGTTTTAGAGTTTTCTTTGTATAGCTCCTTCACCTCTTGTGCTCATACTGTATCAAATTAAAAATGAGACTATCAATTTGCAGATGATCAATGCATTAAGCCATGAAGACCATGTTCCAGTGAAAATGGAAAATAATTATCCTGGAGTACCTATAGTAAAAATCATATATACTTGAAATATTCAAACAATAACACAATCATTTCAGAGCTCTTTAGGAACTCTGTTTTCTTGTGCTCAGTTTTCTCGCTTAGTTTACACTTGTGAAATACAGCCTTAAATGATGCTTGCATAGAAAGTGACTTGAACCATGGTATTGCTTAACCTGAACTTCATGACTGAACACATGTATTGCTTGAGATGAAAATTGGAGATTTAAAAACATTAATAAAAGGGATTTAATTATGGTCAATCTGTCTGTTATCCAAAACTAGATAAATATACTCTTTATAAACAACTCACTTCATATATTTGTTTCCAAGTAGTGTTGAATTTATGTATTCTAAAATTCTAGTAAGCTAAACGGTCTGGTAGATAGAAATGGGAAAGTAAAGAAGGTAAATGTTGTGAACATCTTTGCCAAACACTGGAGAGATTTTTATACCATGATTTTATATAATCTGTTAAGTACTACCCTGAGGTAGGAACTTTAATTCTGGCCTTAAATGAAGAAAATTTGAAAGAATAATTTGCCCCCAAATAAACAAGTCATAAATATTAATACTAATAAGCGTTAGCTGTCGAATTATTAATTTGACTTTAAAGTCCTTGTCCACATCACATCATCCTGCTGTCACCTTTTCTCTGTCATCCATCCTCCTTTTTGAACAAATTGTAGACTTGGGCTTATTGATACAGGGCCAAGGGAAATAAATTTGACTTGTTCCAACAAAGTATAGTAAGATTCAAGCAAAAATCCTGGCACAAATCATCCCAATTCACAACAGATTAACAAAAAATTATGCATGAAATTATCATCATGATGTAAAATTTTCCTTTTGGAAAATCTGTCAAACTGAATATATCCTTGAAAATAGAGATGTTAAACATGAAAACCAATTCTAAAAATATTGAATAGTTGACTGTAAATCACAGAAATAAGACATAATAAAAAGAAATAAAATTAAGATTCTTTTCATTGCTTTCTGAAAGCTTCTAAATATTGCTTAGATGTAAGATGACTGCTGCTTTGGTGAGGATTATGAGAAGATAGCTTAACCAAGGAATTGGAAAAGGAAAAAAAGGAAATTATCAGAATTAAGTTTATTTAAAACTATAGCTTTCAATCCTAAGCAATCTCCATGTTGGACAACCTACAAAATAGTTTAGTCCAGGAGCTGGTAAAGTTTTCCTATAAAGATACAGATGGCAAATATCTTAGCCCTTCTAGGAGCACAGTCTTCTTTATCACAACCACTTCATGGGTAGCTCTGTGTAAGATGATACATAAACAAAAAGGATGGCTACATTTCAATAAAACTTTATTTGCAAAATATATGTGACAGGCCAGATTTGGCCCACAGATGCTAGTTTCCCAATCTCTGGCTTAGAGTGTACCTTTTCCCTCCAGTGGGAATGGAGATTTGCTTAAGTTAATGTCACAAGACAATATTCTGATGAGTGAAGAATCATAGAAAGAAGACTATTGCATTATAGTGATGCTAATGCCAGCCAGGTCCTTTTCTTTGTAAAAATGTAGGGAACTGCATAAACCTTGAGTGAACTGGAAAAAGTTGACCTTTAATTTCAGGAATTTTCTTATTAGCAAATTGAAAAGCTGGAATAGAGCAGATACCATCACACTGGGCTTTGCAGCTTCAAGTTAAATTTTGTGAGGGACACAGTTTGACTCAAAGCAGAAAGACCTCTTTAAATTCTTTACTTAACAATTCTTCATATAATATACATTAACCCCTTATGAGATGCAAAGCTTGAAGAATTTTTTTTTGTTTCCCACTACCATCACTCATAGCTCCTGATGTTTTCTTCCTCCCCCACCATTCTTTACCTCAGAAACTTTACTTTATTAACATCTGCTAGCTTTCATAAATATTTCACTTTGTTGAGCTGTTTGCTGTATAAATAACTAATATTAGTCATTTTTATTCCAACTTGTTTTATTATATACTATTCCCTCACAGTCCTTCCATCCTGCTGTAAATGGCATTATTTTGTCTTTCCTTAAGGCTGAATAGTCTCCCATAATGTGAATATACCACAGCTTCTTGTTCCAGTCCTCTATCAGCATTCACTTAAGTTTAAAACAATTGGTGTCAAAGAGAATAATACTCACTTTTCATCCATGAAACCAGCCAACAATAATTGTGTTTATATGTGTGTGCATACACACACACACTTTAACTCATGTTAAATCAATTTTGCCATCTTTGTTTTTGCTTCATCCAATAACATCCTTATAGTCAGACTTTTAATGAACTATTTTTAGGTGACATTGTTTTTTTATTTTTGTTTTTATTTCAATTTTTTAAATTTTTAATTTTGCTGTTATCATGCAATATTGGTCATGTTTACATGGTTGTTTTATATCACTTATTCCCCACCCTCTCCACATTTTACTTTTTTTATTGAATTTTTTAATTGTGTGTGTGTGTATATATATTACATTATTGTGTACCCCAGGGTTTTCCCATTTTCTTAACACCTGTTAACCATCTTATTTTTCTGTGCCCTTTGCCTCCTCTGCTTTCTTCTCCTTACTCTTCTCTTACTCTATCATCCAGTTCTCTTGGTTGTTTCTAATTTTTCTTCATTTGTTTTTCCCTATATCTTTCATATAAGTGAGACCATCCTATATTTCTTTTTCCTTCTGGCATATTTCTGCTAATATGAGTCTTTCTAGCTCCATCCATGTTGCTGCAAATGATATGTTTGTCCTCGATTGATGCGTAGTATTTCATCATGTACATATACCACATTCTTTCAGCCATTCATTGGTTTTGGGGCGTTTGAGTTGTTTCCATATCTTGGCAATTGTAAACAGAGTTGTAATAAACATGCACATACAGGTTTCCTTTTGAATTAGTATGTTCATGTCCTCTGGGTAGAATCCCAGTAGTGGGATTGCTGGGTTGAATGGTAATTCCACTTTCAATTGTTTGAGGATACTCCATACAGTCTTCCATAGTGGTTGGATCAGTTTGCATTCCCACTAGCAGTGTAAGATGTTTCCTTTTTCTCCACATCCCCACCCACACTTGCTGTTATTCATTATTTTTTGTTTGTTTGTTTTTTTAATGGGTCATCCTTACTGGTGTAAGATGGTATCTCAGTGTGGTTTTAATTTGCATTTTCCTGAGTATTAATGATGTGGAGCATTCTTCTCCATATGCCTATTGGCCATCTGTATTTCCTTTGGTGAAGTCTTTTTAGTTCTCCCCATTTTTTGACTGGGCTTTTGATTGTTTTGTTGTTGTTGTTGTTGTTGTTTGCTTTTTTTAGTTGTATGAGCTCTGTGTGGATCTTTGTTATCAGACCCTTACTACTTGTCTGGAGGCTAAGAGTTTTCTCCCTTTCAATTGGGTTTCTTTTTGTTTTGTTTATTGTATCTTTTGCTGTACAGAAATTTTTCAGTCGGATGTAGTCCCAGCTGTTTGCTTTCTTTTCTTTTCTTTTTTTTTTTTTTTTGCCAGCTGTAGTTATTTCCAGAAATGGATTTCTGAAGTGCAATTCATGAAGGGTTTTGACCAGTTTTCCTGTATGATTTTATAGTTTCAAGGCTCACATGCAAGTCTTTTATCCATTTTGAGTTGATTTTTGTACAAGGTGTGAGGATGTTATCTTGGTTTATTTTTTTTGCAAGTCATGGTCCTGTTTTCCCAGCATCATTTACTGAAGAAGCTCTTCTTGTTCCAGGGTATGTCTTTGCCCCTTTGTCAAAGATTAGTTGACCATATAAGTGTGGTTTTATTTCTGGGTACTCAATTCTGATCCATAGGTCTGTTTGTTTTAGTACTGGTACCATGCTGTTTTAAGTGTTATGGCTTTTTAGTATAGTTTGAAGTCTGGGATTGTAATACTTCTATTATCTCTTCTGTTTGTCAAGAGAGTTTTGACTATTTGGTTGTTCCATATGAATTCAGTAATTTTTGTTCTATCTCTTTAAAATATTTCATTGGAATTTCATTAAATCTATAGATTGCCTTTGTTAATATGGTCATTTTGATAATGTTGATTCTTCCAATTCATGAACAGTGAATGTCTTTCCATTTTTTAACATCTATTTCTTTTAAGAATATTTGAATAGTTTTCTTTGTATAGGTCTCTTACCTCTTTTGTTACGTTTATTCCCAAGTATTTAATTTTCTTTGGTGTGATGGTAAATGGAGTGTTTTTTTTTTTATTTCTTCTTCCGATTGATTCTTTGCATACATGAATGCTATTGATTTTTGTGCTGACTTTGTATTCAGCTACCTTACTGAATTATTATTTCAATTAGCTTTTCTGTCAATTTTTTGGGGTTCTCCACATAGAGTATCATATCATTCACATAAAATTATAGCTTTGTTTCTTCTTTCCCTATTTGAATGCCTTTTAGGTCTTTCTCTTGTCTTATTGCCCTAGCTAGGACTTCCAGAACTATGTTGAAAAGGAGTGGAGAGAGTAGGCATTCTTGCCTGGTTCCAGATCTTAATTGAAATGATTTCAGCTTTTCCCTGTTGAGAATGATATTTGCTGTGGATTTGTCATATATAGCTTTTATTATGTTGAAATATGTTCCTTTTATACCAATTTTTTTCAAGGCTTTCATTATGAAAGGGTACTGAACTTTTATCAAATGCTTTTTTCCACATCTATTGATATGATCATATGGTTTTTGTTTTCTCTTTGTTGATGTGATGGATTATGGCATTGGTGGGCTAAAATAAAAAATAGATGGAAATGTTGAATTTTTTATTAGAATGAATGCTTTCATTAATGTATTAGCAGTTTTTTCTCCTTTGAATGGGCAAAAGTATAGGAAGAACTAGTGATGTGTTCTTCCTCCAAACACTACAAATTTGAGTTTGTCCTTTAGTGATCTGCTTTAGGCAACAAGTGTGTAGATTAGGAGGGCCTTCTACAGTTCTTCAAAACTGAGTTACTTATGTGACAGCAGGTTTTATGAGGGATACTGCCTGGGTTCAGATTTTCATCAGAGGCAGAAATTGTTCTGCTAAGTTTTCATGTTTGGTGAATGCCTTGCTCCTGTTTCTAGCACAACACTAGGTACCAAAAGCACATTCAGTGTAGGTGTGTCAGTTGTTTTCCTGCCAGGAAGCAACCTCCAATCTGAGATTTAGAACCATTCAGGGATATAATACACAGAAACATCTAAGGAAATTATTATAACAGTTATCTTTTGGGAGTAGAATAAACTTGCTGTTCCAAGGATAGGTCTATATGTTTCTTAGAATGAAACATCTAAACATTTAAACACATTTTGCCAAAAACATCTTTGCATTTATAATGCAGAAGTTTTATTTTTCCCTCCTTTTACACCAACAATAAAGTTTGCCTTTTCCTCTTTTATAACCTCATAATACACAATGCATAATTACAATTATTCAAGAGACAGTCTCATCTTGAATTTATCCCATTTTATCACCCACCAGAGGACACCATGTTTTCTATTAGTGATGTTGAACTTAATGCCATTATGTGTAATTTCTTCCAGATGAGCTGCAACACTTAACTTTCTGCTTCAAAATACTGAGTTATGCTTACAGCTAGCCTGTTTTTATAGAGTGATTTCCCAGAGCAGAGAATTCAAGTCTAATTAAACACATTGCTTTCCCATCAATGTCTTCTCTGTGACCAAATTGTTCCTTAAAAGGGAGGCCAGTATCAAATCAATCCTGAAAATAATTTTATATTTTGTTTGGATGTTCATAAAAACAGTAGCTTGCTGAAGCATAACAATAGTCATGAGTGAACTAAAAATAATTTATAGAATAATTACTTTTAAGCTAAAATTCAGGACTTTTTGTCTTGTTCTGCTTCAGTGCATTTTCATAATCATTTTTGAATTCTTCATTATTGAACAAAAATATAAAATTTAAAGAGACTTTTTGGAATTCAGTGCCACAACTTACCTTGTGCCTACTATGTGAAAATATTCTGAAAAGTTAAGCAGTCTATTTTTTTGAGCTAACATTACAGCACTATTATATATGACTTAGAGGAGTAGGGTCACCCCCACCATGAAAAAATTTAAAACAAAAATATACCTTTAATAATGGGAGAAAATATTTGTGTACCATATATTTGACAGGAGGCTCATATCCAAGATCTCCAAAGAGCTGTACAACTCAGCAAAAAAAATTATGTACTTGTTTAATTTTCCCAACTCTAGAAAAAAATTCCCCTTGACCAAAATTTTATAGTCACATGTTCAAAATTTGATTTTGGAGACTTTAGATGATAGTAAAGTACATATACTGCATATCTATAATAAAATTAGGGCCTAGTAAAGCATTATGGAGCAAATAAAGTAGTATTTTTTGGTAATGTATGTGAGAATTCATACTGAGTGGGCTTAAAAACCACCCACACCAAAAATGATTCCGCAGCAATCAATAAACTTGGCATACATTTGCAAAAAAATTTTTCAGGAGAGTTTAAATTTTGTTCTTGTGAATTAGTAATTGTAGAATTTTAGGCAAGTGATTTAAAGGAAGTTAAATAATTTTCTTGAAGCTGTCCATCTAGAATAAAAACTACTTTGAAATTCAAACTCAAAACTTTCAACCTCCAAAGTCTATGAAGAGACTATAAAGAGATAAAGAAAAATGAAGATAGGTCAGAAATGATCTTAGGCTATGACATTAAGAAAAGGAAAGCAGAACTAACTAGAAGCCTGGTATAGGGAGGAATGATAGAAAAACTAAAGAAGTTTTTCTTTAAAAACTAAAGAAGTTTTTCTTTAAACACTTCTAATAAAGTGACAACTCTAAAATATTCTCTAAAGTAGATGAAAACGTACATTAGAACAAGAGATGGACTGAGTAGGAGGAGGAAAAGAACGTGCTGAGGGTCCATATGTTCGTATGAAAAATATAAGACAGTAGCAGCTTCAGAAGAGGCTAAAGAAATGACCTGCTCACAGTATGAGAGCTATCCATTGCTTCTTGATATTTACTAAAATATATGTAGCGATGTTTACTAAGTGCCTGTTAGGTATAAAGCTATGAAAATGACATCTCTGCACTCCTAGTTCCAACACTTAATAGCTATGTGACCTTAGCCAAAGTTCTTCACCAGTCTAGGCTGTAGTCAGTTCATTTGTAAAACAAGGATAGGAATACCTACATTATAGGTAGTAAATGGTAAGGATAAAAGACTACATGTAAAGAACTGAACACCAGCCATAGAACAAAGTAAATGATAGATAAGCCAATATTATTGAAAGAATTTTGATTTTTGAGACATTTTTCCAACCATCAAAAATCTCACATTCTGGGAGTATTTGTAGATCATAAACCATAGTACAAAGTATCAACTTCTGGTCAAATATAATTGCAGTTCAATCAGCAATCCCGGTGAGTTTGTGCTATTTTCAGCCACAGCCCTACTTGTGCTATCCTGACTGAGTCATTTAATAGCATCTGCTTTCCCCTCTGTGAATTGACTTCTGCTCTTTGACTCAAGGGTATTAGAGGAGGTTTTGGGAATAAATAAAAGAGGAATCATTGTTCAGCTAATGTACTGCCCTAAAATGGATTTTTAGAGAATGCTCCCATTTTGTAGTTGAAAGCCTAGGCAAAGTAAAAACTGAAAGAAAACTTCTCTTGCATGTTCATACCTGGATGAATCAAAGCTGTGTAGGTGACTATTGTAGAAACAAGAATTGGAAATAGCATTTCTCAAATTTGCAGTAATATACCCATTCAAAAACACAGCACTCATTTGAATATTTTTATTTTGTCCCAAATCTTCAAATTGAAAATTTCTAGGATAAATGATCTACTTCATTTACTTTTTAAAAAATAATATATATTTCACATTTTAATGCCCAAGGGTCA